>VYZR01075154.1:6952-24040 GCA_013400675.1 Oxylabes madagascariensis | reverse complement strand
AATTCCTTAGATGGAACATCATTAACCTTGTGCTGTTGTTCCTCACAGAACTGCATTATGTTTCCAGGCTTTTCTTCAAAAACCCATGTTGACTCTTCCAATGTAAATCACATTTATCCACACATTTTACTAACTCTGCTCTCTTTGTGTTCCTTGCTGTTTTGCCTAATGTAGTAATCAGGAGCCTGGACCTACAGTTCCCTTAACAAACCATGGAACCATTTAAAAATTTTTTGTTATAATTTTTTTTTTAACAACTGTAATTTCCACTTTATAGAAAGGAAGGTAATTTTAAATGTGATTTTATTGTGCAAGCTGTGATGTATTGCACAGCAAGCAATGCACTGTGNATAAAACTGCTTCTGCTGTATTATTTTGTGCAAGCTGTGATGTATTGCACAGCAAGCAATGCACTGTGCTAGATGGGTGGTTCCCTACCAACTTCAGAATTTGTGGGGGTATCTTTGCTGGGTTTTTAAAAAAATTTAGCTAAAAATAACATTTGGACTGCCTTGAGGATCCATTATCAGTTCCTGGTGCTGATCAAGACATTCACTTGATCCTGGCTAAATATGATTCTTGAAAAGTAGTTTCCATCTTAGTTTAGCAGTTTCAGGCTGTTCCAGCAGGCTTAAGGTTAAACATGTGATGCAATTACCCAGTATTAGTGACCAATGGAGGACAAAAAGTGCTTTAGACAGGAAAGTTTATGATGTGCTGACTTCTCACAGACCAGGAGAGGTTGTCAGCACGAGACAACTCAAGCACTACAGAAGCAGAAATCTTCACAGTACAAAACTTGTCACAAAATAATACAGCAGAAGCAGTTTTATAAATATACTAGCCAAAATAGCTGTCTCCATTATTCTAATGTGACCTCTCTACTAATAAATATATGCAGTTTAAACTGAGTCTAAATGAATTGGATAAGTAGCCAAATGATGCGAGCAATTTGAAATTTCTTGAGTGTTGCAAAAGCAGAGTCTCACTGCAATTACGTGCCTGCCTTGCCCTTTTTCATTTTTAAATACTTGTTTGTTTATTTGTTTGTTTTTGTTTTGGTTTGGTTTTTCTGTTTTGGTTTTTTTTTTGTTAAAACAGGATGCATGTTTCTAGCTGAGTTTAATGGTTAGTCACTTGGGAATTCGT
The DNA here is from genome assembly GCA_013400675.1 of Oxylabes madagascariensis. Taxonomy (NCBI): domain Eukaryota; kingdom Metazoa; phylum Chordata; class Aves; order Passeriformes; family Timaliidae; genus Oxylabes; species Oxylabes madagascariensis. The sequence continues at coordinate 22,891 of VYZR01075154.1, read as the reverse complement.
GCTTCTCCAGCTGATGTGAATTCCTAGTCAGAATCTGTAGCTGGGCTTTCCACACAGAATATAACACTGGTTGTGCCCACAACAGAAGTAAAAAAAAAAAAAAAAAAAATTGGCAAAAGAAAGTAAAAGCAACATGAACATCTTTGGTGAAACTTCTCTAGAATATTATCCTAATCTCCAATAAATTATGATTAGGATAATACCTGTGTTACAGGTGATATTTCCTCTTTAATTAGGTGTTTGGTTCATGTTCAGTCATCTTATCTTCAATAGCTGACTTTAATCAGCAAGCTTGATTACTTTCCTATTCATCTCTTCTTTGAGATAATTTAATAATGGACCATCCAGTTGCTATCTTAGAGCACTTAATTGAATATCTCCAGTTTCAGTATCAGTCCTTGCAGAGCTCTGCCAGTGACTTCTTGCTGTGAATTGTGACCATGTATTTCCTCCTGCTGGATTTTATATCTGGTGGCAGCTTTGTTCCTTTAAGCACCGGGGAAGGGGCATTTTCGAAAGCCTTTTGTATAAGTACACCCCTGTATACTGCTTTTTGACACCTTGGCAAGGCCCCAATAGCCTTCTGAAGTGTCAATCCCCATTACAAAAGTCAGGAATGTCAAACATTAATCCTTAAACCTTCTACCCCGTTTTTATAACAGTTTCTATTAATCTACTCAAAAAATACATCAAATTCATGGAGATACAAGGGTTTGTTTGCTTCTATACTGTCTACAAAGATGTACTCTTTTGAGCTTCCTTTCAGCTGCATTTTTTTTTTTAGTCAAGTGAACTTGCTCCTTGAAAATAAACCCAACAGGAATATTGTTGATAAAAGACTAAGAAAAATACGCAAAACACTCTTTCAGTGCTAATCCTCGCAGTTCATCTGCTTAATACTTGTTGTGGTGTTTAAATGGTATTTTATTTCAATATTAATTAGACCCTGATGGGCAGAAAGGTCCTGTTTGAACAAATTTTGTCAAAACTAACTTTAATTTGTGGTGAGTGGAATAAGCTCAAAAAAAACCAAAAAACCTGTCAGGGCCCCAAGGACACTAATAGCCCTTAATTGTCCTGACCAGCATCACCTGGCACTGGAGCCACCCTCTCTGCCCCTGGCCCATGGAGCTCTATTTAAGCTCAGGCCAGGCAGCTGATCCTACTCTGAGCCTGTTTCCAGCTTTGCTCCTGAGCATCAGTGGGATTTCTCTGCTTGTCCGTGGCTCATTCCTTTCCCTGGTGCTCCCAGGGGTGTGTTGGTGGCACCTGTGACCAACACTTCGTGTCCCTGCTCACCGTGTTCAGGCACTTCAGGGCTTTACTCTGCCCAGGAGGTACTGGGGTCATCCACAGCTCCTTGCTCGGGGACTAGCCCAGCTCTTGCTCCTTTCTGCAGATGAGTTTTATAGATTTAAAGTAACTGAACCACCATTAAAGGTATTTTTTAATTATCAAGGAAGAAGAAAAGCAATGATGTAGTGCACGTTGCAAAAAAGCAGCAGTGGCAGAGTATTCTCTGTCCTGTGGGGTGATATTAGTCCCTTTTCCTCAATTCCTCACCCTCAAGCTGCAGATTCTGAAGCTTAGCATACTTTTAGATTTTCTTATGGAAAACTTGTGTGTCCATTTTGGATTTGCCTTAGCATTGTTACACTTTTTTTTTTTTTCAGAAACTTAACTGAAAATGTATCATAAGTGTATCATTTTCAAGGACCACTCTCAAGAGCTTCTAGTTCTGGTCTCTCGTTTTTCTTCCTTTTGTTGTCTGTGTTTACAGCTTCTGTAGATAAATGAAAAGGCTCTTGTGATATTCTCTCACACAGAGGCAGTTATATTCTAGGTTGTTCAGGTAACAGGCTATTAGACAAGAGGAAGCAGACTCCAGTTGCACCATGGGGTGGTTTAGATTGAATATTGAAAAAGCTTTTCACTGAAAGGCTGGTCAGACATGAGAACAGACTGCCCAGGGAACTGGGGGGCTCTTTGTCCCTGAAAGTGTTCAGATAATTGTTGATATTATGCTTAGGGGCACGATTCAGTGATGTTCTTTGCCCTGTTAGGTTTATGGTCAGGCTGGATGATCCTGGAGCTCTTTTCCAACCTAAATGTTTATATGATAATTTTTTGGTTTTGGTTTATTTTTTTTTTTTTATATATCTTTGCATTGCACCTCTGGAGGGTTAGGGGTTACACAAAAAGCTCTAGACATCACTGAGAGTCCCACCTGATGTGGGAAAAGCAGAAATGTGATATCCATGGAGTCCTGTTAGCTGAACAGTGAGAGCAAGAGGCTCGACATTATCCCTTATTGGGAACAGGTGAGCAGAGGGGCTGATTCAGTCTGCATGACACCTCCAGGCCTCTTCTGATAGTGCAGTGCAAGGGCTGCTTTCATAAACACACATTAGAAAAGCTTTTGGTTACATAAAACTCAGCACTAGTGTTTTTGATTAGTATTTCTTACCGTATTTTTTTCTTAGGCAACGCTGCAGAAATTGAGTTCCCGTATTGTGTACGTGACACTGGGCTGTGCAGTTAATGACATGGTGTATTTTATGGGTAGGGATGAGACAGACTTTCCCTGCTCTTAAAGTCAGCTGTGAGCAATGGGTGTCTAAACTGATGTGTCCTGTGTTTCAGCAGGAATTACTGCTTTTGGTCTGACACTGTCCATGTGCTCAGTGGGCAGAGCTAATGCTGTCAGAGGAAATAGGCTCATATCTGCCCACAAAAAGCCATTCTAGGCTGGATTGTTTGAATTACGTTCTAAAAGTTGACAATGCACAACGAGTTAAGAATAACTTTCTGTGTTTTGTAGTAATTAAAAAAGCTTGGGTTCTGTCATGATTGGTGCATGCTCAAAGCATGCTGGAAAGAGTGTACAGCTGCAAGAAAAAAGGTGCTGCTGTTTAAAACATGCAGGTGTGCTGCTTTGAGCAGCTTGAATGCGCAAACATATCTGTAATTGAATTAATGCAGAATTAAAGGCAGTGAAAGATGATGCTCCCTTTTTACCTTTTCCCTCTATTTATTAGTTTTTAGCTTGGCAAATTTTTGCCAGAGTTCTCTCTGACTTAACTAGGTCTGCTTCAATTTGGGAAGAATCTGCTACTTCATCTTAGTACCGAGCTTCTTCCCTGGCTGCCTGTAATGGTGCTCTCTGTGCTGGGTGAGAGCTGTGTCTGTGCAAATAGGGTTTCACAGCTGTTCCAGCTGAATGTGAGCAGTGCTGGCGTGCCAGTGGGATTGTGTTTGCAGCAGCTCCCTGCAGAGGGAGATTTCACAGGCAGCAGCAAAGAAGTTTCTCTCTGAGAAATTTTTGCGGTGAATAATGCAGAATAGTCCTAACTGAATGTTCAGGCTGAAGCTGGTGCAGTTGCAAGCTAAAAAAAAAATCTTTTATTGTAAACTGGATAGTCTTTTTAGGTTGTTCTCAATAGTAATGAATCAGTCTAGGTTGCTGTAACCCTGTGGTGGTGCTATTTTTTAGGTAGATGTGTTAATAAATTAAGTTTTGTGTTTTAGTCTTGTTGTTGATATCTCTCAAAAGAACACATTTTGGAAGAGTGTCACAAAATTGCCACAAGAATGGACTACAAAAAAGTTCACTTTGTTTCAAAACTTCTGTTTGTCTGAAATCAAGGAGTAAATCAATCTGAGAATATAAATGCAAAGTGAAAATAAATGTATTAAAGCAAATACACAATTAAAGAAGTACAATAAAAACCCACTGCAACTTTAAGTGAGGTCTGTTTCTACTTGTAGGAACTACTACGTCACATGGATAGCTCTGCTTTTGAGTGCTTAGACACCTCTTGCAATTCACATTGCTTTCTCAAACTATGGCTCTGTCAAACTCCAAGTGGGATTACTTAAAATGGATTAGTTAGAATAGCAGGGTACTTTTCATTTGTTTTCCTTCCGTATGTAGTTGTCAGAGCTTCTCTTTGCATGGCAACCTCTGCTGCTCGGAGTTAATCTGTGCCGATTATTAAGGATTCAGTTGCCAGCAGGAACTGAAGTTAAACTGGTGCTGCTCCCAGTCGTTCACCAGACTAGGGTTTGACATTCTGATAAAAGGCCAGCGGGAGATTCAGAGAAATTAAGTAGAAAATACAAGTGACTTCATGCACTAAGATGTGAAGAACTCTCTTAATTTATTGTAGCATCACCTCCTTTTTACTATCACCTACATTCTTCTCCACCTCCTTGGAGCTGTAGAGAAATCCCGTCTCAAACAAACTCACTTTTTTTTTTTTCAGGAGAGGTAGGGATTTTGAAAATACTGTACTATATTGGAAAATACTTTCTCTCTACAAACTCTTTGGGTTTTTGTCCTTGTTTCAGCTAATGATTGGAGTATTTACAGTCAGTGCTCAGTGATGCTGTATTTGTTTACGTGGTTTTTTATGCATGAGTGGTGGGCATTTCAGTACATGTGCAGTAAAACCTTGTACAACTCATGGTTTGTTTCTGTAGTGAGAGCCACAGATCATACTTATCTCAGACTGTCAAATGTGCTAATACTGTAGCTATGTAATTTTGACATGTATGTTTCTTGGAGGCTCATTTAGAGGCGTATTTGGATTTGGTGCATGGTTCAGGGTTTTAAATATAAAGGTTTAGAATCTGGAAGCCTTTGCTTCAAAGACAGATTGAATTATGACATGATTTCATGTTTATTAGCTGTTGTTTCTTGGCTGTCACTGTTGTGTTGTGGTATATAATGCTGTCTTTGAAGATTGTTTAATTTAATTGAACAGCTCTTCCCCTTTTCTTGAGCTGTTGTTTGGAGGTCTTTAAACCTTTCATTGCTGGTTGTTTCAGTGGTTTCTTTTGATTTAAAGATGCTCAGTTTAGATCTCTTGGTGTGTACAAGCGGGATGACTGAATTTTCTGAGCATCAAATGCTGGGTGAGAGAATTTACTACTTTGTATATGTACTTCAAGTTTTAAATGTGGAAAAATATCTTGTTTCTTGTTGTCTTGTATTCATTGTAAGAGCAAATGACATCCAAATAAATACAGTTAGAACATTACAACTTGCAAAATGTTATCTATAAAGCTGCCTTTTTTTTCCTACTACATTCACAGACATAAACTTTTTTTTCAAGTTGAGTTTTTTTTTAAGAAACATTTTTGGTTGGTGGTCCAGCAGCAAGGCCAGAGAAAGTGTCTCTGTGATGGCACGAGTTCTGAGAACTTGCAGATGAAAGCTAATCATTCTGCTAGGTTATTTTCTGTCTGGATCCCTTCCAGAGTCCAGAAGTCAGCAGTCGGAGTGTAGGTGGCACAGCAGCAGGAATGAACAAAATGGAATTACAGGGAGAGATGGAATTCCTTCCTTCAGTTCTTTACAGCGTCGGAGTTGATGTGGAGTTACAAAGTAATGGAGACAGAGGAGCTCATCTGAAAGGGGATTACCTGCCAAGTCAATACTTTTGAAATATGACAATGGCTTGCACTTCACCTTGTAATTTTATTTCTTTCTGCCTTTGAAGATTTTTGAAGAAATACTTAATTTTTCCTTTAGTAAGGGCGGCTAGCAGCTTTGAATTTCAAACATCAGCTGAAGGTGTATTTCAACACCTAATACTTTCAGTTAAATTAGGTTTTCATTTGATCAGGCATAAGTAAAGACTTGGACATGTTCTCCTCTGATTACTGGTTGGCGTGTTTTTTTTAGTTTGTTTTATTATTTCTACTTCTTTATTTAAACAATGCAGCGACATTTGAATTGTAAATACCCTGGAAAACATCCAGTTGAAGCAGATGTTTCAACTGTAATCTGTTTAATTGCAAAAAATATAGTTTAATTGATTTTTAAATCTGGGAATTCTGAAGTTTAAATTGGTCTGGTCATAGTTATTTGCAAATACTTTCATTAAAAAAAAAAAAGAAACAACAAACAAACAAAAAAAACAACCAACCAAAAAAACTCAGTAAAGTTTGAAAATACAAAAAATTGACAATTGAATATTTCTTGTTCATTTTCACTGCTTTAATGAGACCAGCCAAGAGAGGATGTCACTTCCTTCAGTTAGTCAGCAATTCTAATACTTGTAAATAGGAAATTACTGTATTTAGTCATACTTAAAATGTCCTGCTCCTCAGGTACTGCAAGCGACTTAATTTCAAGTTAATGAATAGATGACATTCAATTGAGAAAAAAATATATATACATACAATTTCTAATATGCTAGCACAGGATAGGATATTTCCAGTTGGAAGGCTCCTTTGGAGAATTCTGACCCATCCTCCTGCTTTCAAAGGAGCATCAGCTGTGATGTCTGACCAGGTTACTCAGCTCTTGATCCAGTAGGAGCTTGAAAACCTCCATGGACAGAGATTGCACAGGCTTTGCTGCCAGCCTGCCATCGTGAGGAGGGAGATTCTCACTGTAGCCAGTTTGGACCTTGTTGAATTATTCCTTTTTCTGACTCAGAGATGGGGCAGCTGAGAGGTGTTTTGAAACTTTTATTCCATTTTCAGTCTCACATGAAGGGTGAGACAGTATAGATGTTATAGTTCAACAATCAGAAGCCAAACTATTTCCTAATTACCTTATAAGCGTTTCTTGGCCTATCAGCTTTTGCTACATGATGCTGTCAATGCCTTAAAGCCAATCATCTAAAATTACTCCTCGTGGATCCTACTACAATGCACCTTTCATAGTTCTATTTCTCCAAAGTATCTAGTCTTACTTGCAAGGCCATAATTTGAAACTTGTTTCCAGTTCCATTTCTCTCTCAACAATGTCTGTCCTATTCCATGGCACTTCTAAGTCAGCATTTTTTATCTCAAAGTTTGCGTACAGATGCACGAGACTATGTGAGCCTTCTGCCAGGCTGTGAGAATTCTCCATAAATCCATTTCCCACAGGACTGCGTTTATTTCAGCTTATTCCCACTGTCTCTTGTGTTCCCACCAGGCAGCACTGCCTGCTTTGGGCACCTCTCTGCTCTGGTGTGGGACACTCCCTGGGCTGTGGGTGCTTCTCTGCATCCCCAGGACCCTCCCTGGGCTGTGTGTGGGTCTCTGCATCCCTGGGACCCTCCCTGGGCTGCAGGGACACACAGCTTCCTCACCATGGTCTCACCAGGGGCTGCAGGGGGATCTCAGCCCTGGCACCTTGGAGCACCTCCTTCCCTTGGTGTCTCATTGTCACTCCTCTCTCCCACTGCCGATTCTGCTGTGTAGGTTTTCCCCCTCCTTCTCAAATCTGTTGCCTCGGAGCTGCCTGGCATTGGCTCTGTCACACATGGGGGAAGAAGCCTCTGGCAGCTCCTCACAGCAGCCACACCTGGAGCACCCCTGGCTGCCAAAACCTTACCATGCAAACCCAACACAGGCAGGCATTTGCTTAGCTCTGGCCAGTTGTTTTCCAAAAGGGGGCAGCTTGATAGAACTGCTGAAGTCATTTTGTGTTGCTAGGTCTGAGTGTACATCAGGAAAGGTGGTGTGTTGTTTTTCCAAGTGTATTTGGTGGTTTCTGGGATTCTCTACCAGAGTTCAGTGAGGATAAGAACAAGAAAAACTGCTGTGACTGTAATAATGGGGTGAAGTCTTGAAATACAAAACAAAATAGGGGCTGACAATTACACAGAAGAACCACTGAAAACCAGTTTTGTGTAAAAAGTATGTCACAGCCTCTGGACAGGGGCTGTATCTCCTGTGGAGAGTGTCAGGCACACACTGCTGATTAGAAAACAGTTGTTGTGCTGGAACTCCAGACAGGAGCACCTGAAGCTGTACCATGGAGGATGATCGCAAGTAGGCTTGCTGTTTCCACAGCTGCTGCTTGGCAAATCAAATGGTGATATGAAGATGGGTTAATGGGGATGTAGTGTTGCTCTGGTTCTCCACTGCTTTTGTCTAGTCAGACAGCTTCATAGTGTGACATCTGACTGTAGCAGCACTGTGGCCCCGTGTCTGCATGATGGCCATGGCTCTCTGTGTTTGTCAGCATTTTGGAAAACATCTGTTTCTAAAATATTATGAAAAGTGATTTAATTAAGCTTTTTCAAGAAGCTATACTGCCCATTGCAAAAAAAAAAAAAAAGAAGAAATCATGACAAATGATTGTTTGCATTTCACACAAAACTGCTGAGCTTTATCTTATGTATTAACTCTTCTGAAAAGCAAAACTCTAACCTAAAATACAAGCAGCCAAATAGTTATATTTCATACTGCTTCATTTTCAAACTCAATGAAAAATTTTATACCTGGTTTTCATTATAAAAAGCTAAGTTTAGTCTGTGTGGATTTATTTTTTTCATAATGTTCTACCACTTTACACTTCGTTTGCAATCACTTTTTTCCCACACTCTTCCATATATGCAAAATTGTGTTGCCTTCATTGTTCCACACAGGTTTTCTCAATGCAAGTGATCTCTGGGGAGTTGGTGAGGCAAAAAATGACAGGGACTTGAAAATCAGCAAGGTTAGTTGGGAAAACAAATGTGTTCATTGAAGTCTAAGGTCTTTTTTAGTTTCCCTGCCTTTTCAGCAGAATTGGATGTATTATTGGACGATTATCTTTGAATATTATTGGATGTAGTGGGGGCAAAGTATATTTCAGTCGCAGAGATACATTTTGCATAAGTTGTTTGATATTGGACAGCTGATTTTGGTCATAGAGAAGTAGTTTGCTTTCTTTGACATAAATCCAAGAAAACCTCTTTGTCACTTTTTTCAGCTAGTTCCCAGTGGGCAATTTTTTTACTCTTTTTTACTGGATACGGGGTTCTGTGGTTTGGTTTTTATTTTTTTAATTTGCTTCTGACAGTTCTTAAAGTGGTGTCTTTTTTATCAACATGCCAAAATCGCTGAGAAATAACTTTTTAAGGAATAACAAGAGATAAGGAGGGCAAAAGGACAACTAGGGAAGGAGAGTCCTACCTCATTGCAACACTTGTCCAGATATGGAAGCGTGTGGAAGTGGCTGTGTTTTCCTAAAAGCCCTACCTCTGCTTTTGCTGCCAGCATCCGTGGATTTATGGCACTTGGACCTGTCAGCCTTCTTTATCAGGAATTCAGATCCCTGCCAGCAGAAAGGAAAAGGCTGTGTGGAGTTAAAGCCTCTGCTAGTGGAGTATTTAGTTCAGATGAGCCTGTGCGTGTCAGAGCTGCCCTGGAATCCTTTTGCCTGCTTGTGACCCCGGCTGCTTTGAGGAGCTGACACTGCCAGGCTGGGTGCCCAGTCTCTGTCTCCACAGGGCTGGGGACAGCTTGGCCTGTCTGCCACCTGGGAATAGCAGCAGTTTGCACCTCAGACTTCAGACTTTGTGATGGCATTGCCACAGAAAATTTGTTCCTATCCATGGAACAAGCTGCCAGTGGTGAACTTCTGTGGAAGCCTGGGGAGAAATGAAAAGCAGGAAAAGGGAAACAGCGAGCACTGCACTTTCAATATCACCTCATTGTTATTGGGATGAGTTTTAAATTTCATAGAAATGCTGAAAAAATTAAGTCAAGGTTGGGCTGGTGACATGGGATGCAGGAGTCTGAGCCACAGCATGCAGGGTGTGGGTGTCAAGGCCACCTGCTTGGTGGCCAGGATTGCCCTGTGCTGGACACAGCTGGGCTCACAGCCACACTGGTCATGCCTCGGGGACAGCTGGAGTAAGGGAGGGCAGCACTGCCTGGTGGCTGGGGAAGGTGGAAGGGAAAAATGTGAGAAACAGCCCTGAGAGCTGCCCTGAGAGCAGCAGATCCAGCTGCAGGAGCGGAGGTTCCTCTGCAGCTCCCAGTGAAAGTGTGGTGGGGCGAATATTCCCTGGCAGCTTGTGGACAGGACCATAGCGGAGCAAATCCCCCCACTGCATCCGTGGAGGGCCCCCACAGGAATGTTTTTATCCCAAAGGACTGCAGCCAGTGGGAGGGTCCCATGCTGGAGGAAGGAGCAGCAAAGAGGAGCTGGAGACTGACCTTAAAATGATGTCTAAGCTACTCAGGGAGGGTGGAGATAGAGGAGCCATGAATGAGGGAGCAGAGGAGAACAATGAGGAGGGGAAGGTGTTCTTTTTTCTCACTCTAACTCTAGTTTATTTGGTAATAAATTAATTTTCCCCAGTCTATTTTTTGTGACGCTAATTTGTAAATGATCTCTCTGTCTTTATCTCAACCCATGGGCTTTTGCATCTTCTCCACTGGTGATAAGGGGGAATGAGAGCAGCTGGGTGGGTGCCTGGCAGCTGGTCAAGGTCACATCATCAGGAAGTTAAAATCCATATGTGCTCTTGAGGGTATTTAGCACAAGGGTTTATTTAATTTCAATTGCTTTCCTATAAACGTGTTTTCAGAATTTGTGTGTTCAAATGTGGCACATCTGTGAGATCAGCAAAATGTAAGTGATGATTTATTTAAAATTTTGAAGAATCTCTTTAACAATACATATTTCTTCAACTAAGGCATGGAAAAGGTCATCCAGTTCTAGGGTGCCATGCCAGTTAAACTTTGTTCAATAGAAGCAACTTTTTGGTTTTCATAGCTAATACCAACAAGATAAATTAATATTTGGCAAATGGAGAGAACTTGATGTGGTAAGTAGTAAGCTTCTGGAGAGGTTTGAAATAAATATTGTAATAGAAAATATGTTGAGACTTGTCCTAGAGTGTCTTCATTTACAGAGAACAGATGGCATGGAGATTATTAATGGCATACAAAGCTTTTTACCTCTTGGTCATGGGTTTGAACTGCCATGAGGCTGGACACGATTGAAAGTTGTGGCCATCTGTCTAATGGCCTCCATGAAATGAGTTAGTTGTCTAAATCCAGTTACTAAAGAGCATCACCTTCATCATCATGCAGATATCACAAATAATACCCATTTTTGTCTTTAATCAGTTTGCCTTTTGAAAAGGAAATGGCTTTTCAAGAATAGCCAAATCTCCTATGGTTTGCGAATTTGTTTTTGCCATTATGAAAATTTGCATTGTTTTTCCACAGATACGTAACTGAATGCATTAATTTAAAATATCCTGGTTTTAAGGAAATATATTGATGCTCTGGTTTATTATGTTGAAAGAGGCATTTTATTTCTGTTGGCAGCTGCCAAGAGTCTTAATCTGACTCTGATCCCACAGTTATGCTGCTGCAGTACCTTTACTGTGCTCTATCTCCACACAGATGGAATGTTCCAAAGGTTTTAAGGCCAATTTTATTAATTTTCAACTTAACTTTCTGGCTCTCTAAAACTCAGAATGCTATTAGTAAACTCTGTACTTGGTTCACCTTGCAAAGCAAGTGTTGCTGTTTTTCTTTTGAACACTTGAATGATGTCAAACAAATAAAACCTTTTTTTCTAAGCAGATGTTTGTAAGAAAGCCTGATACAAAAATCTGAGCCTTTTGATTCTTTAGCTTTTAGATCATAGACTTAATTTGCAGACAGGAAAAAAATTCATAAATGGGAAAAAAAAATACTGCCTTGAGAAGAAAAGAAACAAAAAAAACCTTTGCACCCCTAACTATTGTCTTTGATGTGCCTACTGTATGCACTGTTGAGAAGAATTTTTATACAGAGATGGAAAATTTATTAAGCTATTTGACATATTTTGTTATAAACAGCTTTTGGAAAGGCTTGAAATGCTGACTGCTTTCTTTTAGAGGATTATAAAAACACAACAGGTCATGCTGAGGATTCCTATGTTCTGTCTGGAATGCTAATGAGCATGTGAAAGGAATCAATGGACTTCGCTACTCCTGTGCATCAGTTCTTATATGTTTTTCTTGTTCTTTTAGTGACCAGCTTCTTAGTAGGTTACCACGTAGTGAAGGAAAGAGAAGTTATAAGGGGATAAGAAGATTATTCTGAATCCACTTTATCATAGCCAGATGCCTTTATTTCACTGAAAATATTTATGAATACTTGTTTTACTCCTGCTACATTAATGAGTGAAAAACACAACTGAACTCAATAGATACAATCCCAAGTAATTTGTTCTTTTACTGTTTGATCCTAACTTGTGCTTTTTCAGTCCCATTAAGATTATTCTGTAAAATATGTGTAGCTTACTGGTTTTGGCCCGATAAGTTGATGCATGCATTGTCTATGCATAGATGGAAGGAATTCTGAAATAACCAGACTTTCTGCACCCTCAATGTCCTCCCTTATTTAGAGATTAACTTGTACCGTATCCAGTGAAAGGGACGTTTTTCTGGTGTGCTGAATAACACCTCACATAATAGTGTACATTCTGTAGCCACTCTGTATTATGCAGAACAGGGGGAGAGCTGGGGATGAGCTTGCTTATGTCATCAAAACTAAAATTCTTGCTGGACAAGACAAGGTGAAGCCAGGTGTAATTGAGTGTTTCCCCCTGAAAAGTTGAAATGCCTGTTTGAAAGTTAACATTACACCAAGTGGGAAAGAACACTGATTACAGCCTAGGAAGAGTGATAGCTTTTTGCAGTCTGAAACGCCCTTTTTCTCTTTCTTTTGTTTATAAGTCAGTCAAAAAAATTTCAAAATCAATGAAAAAGGAGTTTGCTGAAGTTATAAAGAAACCCTGCGAAAATGCTGTTAGTTATATCCATCCACTGCTTCCTCTGAAACCATTCTGAATATTCGAGGTCATGGAGAGGCAAAATACTGTTTATTTGTTCTTAAGTAATAGAATTGGTAGCTGCAGCACCATGAAAAGGAAACAAAGGAAATAGTTGATTTTTATACCAAATGAAAGCCTGTGATGTTTCTGTCTTCTTTCTCTGTCATGATCAGAGGTGATGTTGGCAGACACTTTCCTAGTGGTTAACGTACTTCAAGTTTTACTCTGGAATGAACACAAGAGGGACATTGCTTGGGGCACATCCTCCTCTCAACTCCAGAAGCATCAGTGAAATTGCCACAAACAGGACCCTTCTCCTCTGGTCCATAACAGAATAAACCCTGTGTTAACTGCCTAGATCTAATATTGTTAGTACATTTAGTTTTAATGATCATGTCTAGATGCTTTTCAAATGTCTGTTTTTAGTGGTTATTGATGGAGTTACAGGCTCTGTTAGGGACTTAGTGAAATTTTGGCACGTTATGCTGAAGTGGAACACTCTGAGGAAAGGCAAATCTTAAAGGCTTCATTTGGTTTGAGCATGGTGTTAATAATGCCAGGGTTGTGGATTTGATCCCTGTATGGGCCATTCAATTAACAGCTGGACTTAACGATCCTTGGAGGTCTTTTCCAACTTGGAACATTCGGTGATTTGTGGCAGGTAAACCCAAGTGTGTGTGCATTCGCTTTTCTTTGTTTACTCCCCCTGACTAGAATGGTGAAAGCAGAGTTTCCCTGTGATCGTGTGCAGGATTTCTTTAACTTGGCACTGACAGAGCTGTGTGTCAGTGAGGAGCAGCTGTTTGAGTTTGCAGGAAGAAAATACGTTGTCGTTATCTGGGAATGTTTTATGAGTCTTCTGGAGCAGCGTTCAGCAGCGCCAGTCAGCGCTGTTCGGCGTGCTCCGTGCTGGCTGCAGTGTTGGTGCTGTTCTGCAGCTGCTGGAACTGTCAGGCTTTAAACACACTGCAACTTTATCTGCTGCTGGGATTGCAGTAGCACGGTTTCATTTTTGCAGATAGAATATTGGCCATTAATATGCAAGCAGATCCCCAATTTTTATTTCTCCTGGTGCTTTCGATTCAGGCAGGCTGTCAGTGCTGGGATTGGGAACAAGCTCTGTGGTGTGAAAGGTCCCTCTCATTTGGGAGCAGCTCTGACATGCACACTGGCTTTCTAAGGCTTCTTCAGTCATTAGGCAGTGTTAAATGTATTGCTTTTTGGGTAATTTTCAGGGTGTTTGAAGATGAATTTTGCTACAGCATTTGAAATAATAGAGCTAATATCTTTGAAGATACTTGATGTGCTGCTATTTTTTTCAGTTGACCTATAAAAGTGTGCTGATAAAATTAATATAAACTAGGAACGATATAAGCTTCACAGGTAGTTGGAAAATACCATTGGGTTTTGGCTGAGTCTAAAAGCTACTTAATTAGAAGCAATGCAAGTTAATATTTTACAATTCCATGTGAGCTGTGTCTACAGAATTATCAGCTTCTGTAAAAGTGACTAACTAGGTGATGCAGAAAGTACAGGTTAGCTTTTTAGAAACTACTAGTGGGGAAAAAAAATCTGATGCAAAGCAGAACTACTTAGTTTGTGTCTAAAAAGCACATGTAAAAAGTTTCCATGCATTCTGCCTCATTTCCGGTCTTGAGCTGAACTAGAGCATGTGGGCTTTTTTTAAAGTTTTTTCCTTTCTTCAGTGGTTTCACTGATGTTAAAACTTGTTTCCTTCATGCCAGCAACACATTTACTGGGTAACAGAACCAGCCTTGTACTTCAGTAAGCATAGAACTAACTTTGTCCCTGTTAGAGGACTTCAGGCAAAGATAATTTTTCATTTTAAGTTCTTCAAATAACTTTAAAAAATATTACTGTATTGTCTTAAAACAGATATTTGATTTTTTTTTTCTTGGTCAAGGATAAGAGCTGTAGCAAATAAGAATGTTTGTTGCTCCTCTGTCAGCCCTTGTCTTGGACAGAAATGATGACCTGAGAGGATTTTCAGGGTTTGGGATATTCCTTGCATAAATGCACAGCAGGATGTGGATTTTACTTCCTGAAGAAAAGGTTGTTAATATATTTTATTTGGAAGGGAAGCTGATATGGCACTGGTAGTCATTTCAACTCAATCTTCTCTTCTGCACAGGAATCCTCGTAACATTTCTTTGACTGATTAATTTTGTCCTGAAAGAGTAGTTGTGTGGCAGGAGTTTGTCATGGTTTATTGTTGCCACACTTGCACAGAAGCTTTGGAGGGCATTTTGTATATTTTGAGTTGATCCTGGATAATGACTGAGGCATCTGTCTCGGTGATTAGGCTTGCCAGACCTTCCTTTTAAAGTGTATTTGTACTATCTCGCCTTGCTGAGGAGATATACTTGTTGGGATTTTCCAAGTTTTTTGAAATTTGAGATCAAATAGATTGATAGATAACTTTGGAGCTGAGGCTCTGCTGGGTTTTCTGCAGCCCTGACTGAATTAATGGGAACTTTGTTAATTTTGAATTCCATGGAAGCAGGTAGGCTGCTGTTTGAGAAGGAACTATGCTGTTTGGGAACTACTCCCAAATGTGTCTAATGTTTTATTTTGAATAGTGTGGAGCATCATCTGCTGTAAGAATGCATTCAAGCTACAGGCTTTCACAATTCATGATGGTGTTTATGGTCCCCGGGTAGATCCCTAAAGAACTTTATTTTAAAGCAAAATTAGATAACGTAATTTTCTTTCCACTTGATGACTTTGATTCTTGTTAGAGCTGTGAAATGTAACCCTCTGCTAGGAGATGTTTGATGTTAATCTGCACTCTTGATCACAGTATTTACAGCATTCCCAAACTATTTATAATGAGCAGATCTATTTATCANTTTGATGTTCATCCTTTGTGATACTGTTTTTTCTGAATTAGTTCAGAAATTTAGTTGTGTTCATGGAACGCAGGACTCACTCAGATGCTGTCTTTTAATCTGATTTGATTTCTTTAGTTGCTCTCATAGTACTTGGTTAAATGGATATTTTTTCTAATATTTTTTGAATCCCAAAGTAGATTTAAGCCTCAAGAAAAAAGAAAAAGAACAACAACAAAACCCAAAGAAATTATATCATTGCAGCTTTCTAGTTTAGAGAACGCACGAGTGGTGATCTGATATAGTTCATAAATCGGTAAAATATTACATTTGTCTAAATTTCATGTCCCGAGATGGCATTGTGACAGCAGGTGCACCTGTCTCTCTAGGCTGGTTCTATGTAACTGCAACATTTCTAGCTCCAGTCCTCTGTGGCGAAAACCTTTCCACGATTCTCCTGTTTCAAGCCCTGCAAAGACCAGCAGTTATCCTTGACTATCACCTTTGTATGGCTGCCATGTTTATCTACAGCATTTT
>VYZR01075123.1:3123-17669 GCA_013400675.1 Oxylabes madagascariensis | reverse complement strand
AAAAAAAAAAAAAAAGTTTAGGACCACCACACAAAAACATAACCTTTAATTTGAAAACAAAACACATTCCCTGTTCTCACGGTCATGAAATCACCAACATGGATCAAATAAAATCCAGCACAATATCATCTTCCCTACCCTGGAGACATCTTGAGCAAATCTGAAAAATTAAGAACAGAGATTTTCAGCTAATCAAGTTGGTTCAGAAGCCTAAATGAGGGAGGGAGGGAAGGAGGGCAGGCAGTGGGGAGGTAGCAAGATCTTAATCAATTTTGTGTCCCTGATGAGCTGCTCAGAGACATCCAGTTAAAATTGTCAATCTAAATTCCAAATTGCTGAAGTGTTCACCATCCTTTACAAAGCTGTAAAACGTCAAAATTCTTTCCAACTTCCCTTCCACCATTCAACAATGTAATAAAGCAGTGTCAATACAAAAGCATAGCATCTTGGAAATAGAACATACAGAAAAGTTATGTGAAATGTAATTCAATTCAAAAGTTTCAAGCCTCTGTTTAGATACTGCACCTCTCTAAGTATCTGTCTTGCTTTTCCATTAGAAGTTGCTAAATCGTTTCTAGTTTACTGCAAAATTAGACCAGGGTATATGTCCTACCTTCTATCACATCTTTGCAACCCTATGCTGGTGAGCCAAAAATTTCAGCACAGTAGCCTGCAAGGAAATTTCCACTGCAAGTCTAATTTGCCCAGCAATCACGTAATATAGAACAATTGCTCTGAACACTGTGTTTCAAACTACCATGCACTTATTCACTCAGCCCTTACAGAAGCACAGTTAAAACACTCATGAGAGGTTTAATTTCTGAAGCTACTAACAAATAGGATCATCTGTAACTTCAAATCCCAAAGGGGCACAACATGCACTGCACTATTTCAGGCAAATTAGCACATTGTTTGGGAATTATCTCTCAAAACAACCAGTGCATTACATCATGAAAACAACAGTTTCCCAATTGTTCTAAGGAATATAGAAGAGGAAACTAACTGGAACAAATCCTCTGCTGGTATAGATCCATCTACTTCAGCTGAGCTCTGTTACAAATCATTTCAGTTTTATTACTTAGAAATTATGCAAGTAAAATAGCAATCCATTTGAAATGGAAAAATCCCTGGCACTTTTCTGTGAATCACCACATGACTATTAAGATAATAAAATTAATCACAGGTTTTCTATCTCAGCCTTGATGGCTTTCCTGGTTTCTACTGTTGTAGCAGTGGGACTATACTTACTCTCTGTAAGCAAACAGTAAAACACCGTCTAGAAGTTAAAGCATTTTCCTGAGTCTTTTCATTATCACAGTTACTCCCAGACTATGAAACTCCTACACTTTGTACCTGTTGGTTATGTCTTTCCCCTCATTTCAGGATAACACATAATGCAGCTTTATGATCTCAGAGAGGAAAATCCAGCCATTCGTCTTCAGCCAAGCAATCAAGGAACACAATGAACATCATAAGCCTCACTTTTAAAAGCTACTGTTCCTTAAAATGGGATAATGCTTGTTTCAAATTTATTTACAAGTTGTTTATCCAACTCATGCAGCTCAATAAAATGAGAGGTTCATTACTCTGCCCTCCCTCAGCCACATGCTAGGTACTTTATTTTCAGCTGAAACTGCAGGTTCACCTCTAGTTGCTTTCCTAATACATTTCAAACCAAATAACCATCAACCTTCACATATGGTCTCAAGAATACTTCTGACTTTGTTTCTGTTTTCCTGTGCTTCAACACCTCCTCAGATTAATTCTCTCATACCAAACACTAATTACCATCCAGTCTTGTTTTATTTACTACCTCCTCCTGGGTTTCACCCACATACATCTCCCTTATGGTTCTTCCAGCCTGAAGCTGTCTGGTGCCAAGCACACAGTTGTTTGTTTTCCCTGTGCTGCAAATTCATGCTACAAGCATCAGTGTGACTCAACTCCAAACAAGTATTAGAACAGTACTTGCATTAATTACTGGTTATTTCTGGCAGCCCGGGAGAGTCTTCACATGAAGGAATGGTCTCTTGAAACCATTTTAAGCTTGATCCCCCATTACATGGGAACCAGAGGCCAAAATAAAAAGAAAGAAGTAACAGGGCACACATCTGAAATGCACAATAAAAAAAAAAAACACAGAGAAAATAAAGGAAGTGCCATTCTACTCTGTTTTAACAGAAAATGCACACAGTGAAAATATCATAAATTGAGAAGACATTGTTTTAAGGAAAAACAAAACTGCTGAACTCCAAATTAATCATCATGAAACACCATGTTCCTATAGACCACTGTTAAGATTAACAAGACAAAGTAATTTACATTGAATGTGAAAAATTCCTCATTATGCTGTTCTAAAACAGATTTTTTTTTTTTTTTTTTTTAAGCAAGTCTTTACCCAGCAGACCCAAGGAAAACCTTCCTTCTGGCCCAGCTATTCAATAATCACTCACCACATCATGTCTCTCACTGACAAACTTTGCTTTTACACAAATTTTTGACACTATTCTTTATTGCTTTATTTCAGCCTATTAGTCTGCTTTTCTCCAAATAAACAGAATAGCCCTCGACTACATTTTCTAGAAAAAAAACCCACCAGCTCAACATCAGTATAGTCATAGATGAAGAATAAATAAAAGCCATCTCAAAGTAGCTAAAATTAAGAAAAATATTTTCAAACTAAATAGTTACAATAGCGTATAAAGAACTATGCACAGCCACTCCTTTAACCAACATTATTAAAGTCCAAACCCTGAACTGCTTTTGCTTGGTGTCATATGAAATGTGGTTGTTCCCTTCTTTCTGATATAAATGTCAATGGCCATTATCATTAGTAAACAAATGCAAGAAAAAAATAGCCCACAGACTGTAGGGAAGAATAGGAAAAAGGAAAGAAAAGGTCTTTCAGTCACATGAAGATGACTCATTGTAGTGGTTTGAGTGTTTGTTGAAATCATCTACTTTTTCCTGCTGTGAGTTAGGATTAGGAGAAAAAGCAAAGCAGGCTCAAATTTAAAAGGTATAAAGATAGGTTTATTAATACACACTAAAAGAAGAAAATGAGAATCAAAATGAAACCTTCAAAACACTTCTCCCTCCCCACAAACTGTCCACTTTCCCACTAACAACATAAAGAGACAAAACTTGGAACTCTTGGTCAGTTTACCACCCATAAAATAGTCTTTCATCAGTTCATTTAGAGAGAGAAGTCTCTTTTAGTCTGCCATGGAACTTCCTCACTGACAACATAGAACAGTTCTCTTGTGGGTTTTAATTCTCACAAAAACAGCCGCCCAGGAACCTGTTTTTGTGAAGTCCCTCCCATTGGTAGCTTTCCCACCAGCTGTATATGGGTCATGGACACAACTGGGGTGTCATTTTAAAAATGGACAGTTCAAACGCAAAGGATTTTCTTCATCTCATGGAATAGAGATCTCTTTTCTTCCCTGGGGCAGGGGGCTTCTTACCTCATCTCTCTCCCACTGTTCAAATTTCTCATGGGATCATAGCTTCTCATAAGATCAAAATTCACTTAATCCATCACCAATACCTTTGCTCCAATCACAATCTGAACAATCATCTCCCCAGTCCATATTTTCCACGATTTAAAGGGATATTCTAATATATTACAGTTCATTACCATGGTTCATAAAAGACTTTCAGCCCAAAAACTAAGGCATCTTCTCCATATCTTCTCAATTAGGATTTTTACTCTCTCTCTTCACTGACTTTAGTCCCATGCTGTATTTCTCCACGTTTTACTCTGTCCTTTTTCTCTTACTCAGAAGGAGGATTAGTGCTTTGTAAGTTTCATCTGTCAAGGAAAGAGTTACCGTCTCACCCAAGCCTGCCGATGGTGACATGATCTCTGCTGGGCGGTGGCTGCTCTGGCTGCATGGCTGTTGGATTTCAAAGCCGTGGGGATGGGGGGCGCCCAGGAACGGTGGCCAGCATCTCTCACATGGCTGGGCTTTCCTGCCCACCACTCCTCGGTCTCATGGGGTGGGCCCAGCACAGCCCAGGGTCAGAGCTGCTCCCAGGGGCCATCTCCCTCGGCCCAGCCAGCGGTGGAGACAGGTCTTAGAGTCAGCTGGATGTTAGCAGCTGTGGCCTCCCCTTCCCCCTCACTGGCTGCTGCCAAGGCCCAGCCAGGCCTGGCCATCCAAGCCCCCACAAGAAGGGAGTCAGGCTGCCTTCTTACCTTTTCCAAAGCCAGCAGGAAAAAGGGACTCTTCCTGCAATTTCTCCATTTTTTAACCCTGTATGTTCGCAGAGGCATATCACCTTTCTAATGGCTATATTAGCTGTCAATTTTCATGCCTAGTCATTGGTTTTGCTATAACTTCCTCAGAAGAATCATTTCCTCATTAAACCACCACACTCTTCCATAACTTCACAGGCCCCTTTCTCTTCCCATGCCTTCACTCCTTTAAATACACTAACCAACAGCAATGTTCAGCACAGGCAGCAAACCTGAAATTAACCTAGACATGCCTGCAGATGGATGAAGGTCAGGATGTACATGCACTACCCAACTCTGAGCTCTTAAATTATTGACCTGGACTTCCAGTCATACCCTCAATGGAGAGAAACATGTCTTCAGTGGATGGACAGGGGTCCCTCTTTAGCACGTTGCCCAGGGATGTTGCTCTCTGCTCCACCTCTCAGCTCTGCACTGAACACAACTTGTTGGAAGTGTTTCTCTCAATGAAAAACAGAGAAACAAAGGCATCTGTAATATCTAAGCCACTTACTGAGAATTTTTTAACCAAGGACCACAGCTGCATGCTATCAAAACAGTCTACCCCAGGAGAAACCAGTACCCTTCATGGCATCCACAAAGCCATGTAACTCACTCTTGAGAAATGTGTGAATGATCACTGAATCCACTGCCTTAAGAAATTAACAAAAAATTTCCTCTCCCTTCCTGAACTACAGACATTTCACACATAAACACAGTCTCAGAAGAACTCTTGTCAAATCAAAACAGCTACAAAAGAAAAAGGTGATTTGTCTCTGAGGAACATGCTCTGCTGTGCACTGAAGCCTAAAACGGTAGCAGCTAGTGAGTCAGAGGCTTTAAAACCTCATTGTTGCCTTTACTTCTTATTTCCACTCCTACTGACCAGAGGCTGATAAGAAATTTTATTATTGTTTAAAGACATGAACAAGATAGTTAAAATAATTCAAAACCCAATCAATACCTTACATTGTGGTAACTATGGTAACAATTCCAATCATAATTCCACACCCTGTTGAATTAGCTTGAAGGTCATCTGGCCCTAATCTTGGTATTTCTTTTCCTATCACATTACTAACTCCTTTAACTTACAAAGAATAGCCTGATCTGAACTTCCAACTAGTGAAAACAAGTGCATAAATCCATGCTAAAACTCCAAGACCATTAAGTACTTAACTGCATCTACGTATAAAAGTTAAGTTAAAAGTATAAAGTTGCCACTTGGCTCCTCTAAGTACCTGGCAGACCCCCATTCTCTGCTGCGAGGCACATAAAAACAACCCACTAAAATCTGACAACACTGAGTTCCTTATGCCATGGTTTCTAGCCAAGCTTTGAAAGGCAATAAATAAAATTGTCCCATAAGAAGGGTCATTCACAGGACCAGAACTAACATGAAAACTATAGATATATACATATATATGTATATGGTCCACTCAAAGATGGCCATAAGAGACCCTTGGTTCCATAAGCAAGCCTTCTTTTGCAGTTGTGAGCTGCTGTCTCCAAATTCTTCCATAACCCACGTCAAAGGGAATGGGAAGAGGAGACTATACGTTCTCACCCTTTTAATAGAAAGGACTGAGCGACAAAGAGCCTTAATTCCCCCACAGTTTGCACCAGCACACATGCTGATACAGCCCAGCCACCCTAGAGTCACATCTAGCACTCTTTCACGGTTATCTTGCACAGGTGTGGCATTAACAAGGATTGCTGTTCTCCAACAGCTGTCAGACCTTGTGCTAAGGTGACTACTTCAAGACTTAAGATAACTTTCCTGGCAAATGAGAGTGAATTTGACAATGACTAAAAGCTTATGACAAAGACAGTATGTTCATAGGCTACTTATCACGATGACAGAGGAGAATTTTACCTCTAGTCCCTGCTCTACCCGAATTGAAACAGAAATACTGACTAATCTTTCTTTTTGGCTGTCTTGATCTCCACTAGTAACATTTTCTTGCAGGAGAGAGGTGAAGCAGGGCACCCCACAATGACAAAGTCACTCAGACCTCTGACTATGGCGTCATGTGAAGTCTGACTCTCCTATTAGAGCTGCATAGTTACAACAACACTGGGTTAGAGAAGGTCTGGTCCTCTAAGAGAGAGGTTATAAATACTCACTGAAATAGTTCAGACTACTTTTCCCATTGCTTTTAGCTTTAGGAAGTTTACTGTTTTCACAGTGGAAGGAAATGAGCCACCACGAAAGAGGTCATCTGATAGCATCCTATTCTTTCACTTCTTCCTCCTGCCCCTAGAATGCAATGTAGGTCCTAGTGAATATTTCATATCTTAATTACCAAGAATAATTATCAATTAAAAAAATAATTGAAGTAGCTCGAAAACGAAATTTAAATAGTTTTTCATCTCTTCACCATAAACTGTTGGAATCAGGCTTCTTCAAAACGGACCTATCCTGCTACGCCAGAGCCCGCCTCAGGAGGATGGGCACTGGGGCGGCCGTTCGGGCCGCGGTGCTCACGCCAATAGGTCACTTACCGCTCGGCTGGGCACAGCCTCGGCTTGCCCAAGCTCGCTGCCGCAGTGAGGCCGGCACTGAGCCGGGCCCGGCGCGGGGAGGGGGCGCGGCCGCAGCCACGGGGCGGCCCTGCCCTCTGCGGGGGCCCGCCGGTACTGCCGGCCTCCCGCCGCACCTGCGGCGGCGCCGAGCCTCCAGCGCAGCGGCTGCGGTACGAGGTACTGCTGCGGGGCCGCCTTCCTCCCCAGGCACGGGCGGGACCGCCAGGGAATGGTGCCCAGCAGGCAGCGCACTTGCAGCTCCCGGCCCGCAATCGAGCGGCCCCAGCCCTCCGCCCCCGGACAGGGCAGGCGGTGGGCGGAGAGCGGTGGAAAGGCATCCCGTGCGCTGCTCCCATCGCGGGCGGCATCGCCGGTCAGCGCTCGTCAGCTCGTCCTCCCTCCCACCCGCTCCGCCGTGCAGGAACGGGCTGTGCTGGGGCGGCCTCGGGAAAGGCGGGCGGCAGCACGCCAGAGCCAAGTCTGCTGCCACCTCCACGGCCGCGGCCTTAGTGTCTCATGCCCCCCAAAGCTGAGCAAGGCCCCGCTCGTTGCCCCTTAGCTCCATCCTTCCCTCTTCCATGTCAGTGTTCATTGCACAACCCCACAGATACCAATTTATTTTCTTGGTTTTTTTTAAAAGAGCCCTCAGACAAGCCCTCTTAAGTCTTATCAAGCTATCCTGCCCTCGGGGATGTTAATTTGACCCCCGATGCTAAAATAGTACAAGTAGCTGTACTGCTTTCTCCTTCAGAGCTTGCCGTGGCATTATCAGGAAAACCCAATACGCGGCCGAGACAAGTATATGGATAGAAAAGTTTGTTTACACTTAGCCTTGGTGTGATGGAGTGGATGCTCATTGAAAGAAGCATTTCAAGCACCTGGAGGGTTCCTGTTATTGAATCCTCAGTGCTGTGACTCAGTGTGTGGCAAGGGCTGTCAATCCTCTGAGAGTTGTTTTCATTCTTCGATGCTCTTAACACACAGCAACAATGCAAGAAATGTCTCCATCTTTTCTGATGCAGCTGGACTGACTTCTGTTAGTCAAGCCTTGTGGTTCCTAGGTTAAGCTACTACCTACCAATTTACGAGGAAGAGCAGCCTCAGTGTAGAAAAGTAAGTAACAGTTGATCTGCTGTGCAATGGAGACATTGGTGGGAATTTTTTTAAGCAACTGAGAGGAGCAGTTGCACTAGTAGTTAGGGTTTTCTCTTCAATTGTAGATCAGCTTCAAGGTTCCCATCTTCAAAGGAGATTAACAGGTGAATCAGGTTAATTGCTCAGTCATCATTAGGTCTGTGGCTCCCTCCTTCCTAATCATGCTATGATCAACAAGTAGTCGGGTTTCTTAAGCCCAGTGTTATTCCCGGGAAAGGAGGACAAGATACAACACAACACGGTAATTTGAAATGCGGACTCTCCCGGTCATCACACTCTCTGTCCAGAAAGGACACTGCTGAACTGATTGACAGCATAGCAATCAACTCCCTCAGAAAAACAAATCCTCATACTCCTCCTAATGACTCTGGTACGATGTATGCAGAGACTGAACTGATGGAAACAGGCGAAAGTCACGAGCAGAGTAAATCGTCGGTGAAACCTAAGGACTAGATACAAAATATTTTGGTGTCTTTACTGCTGAGGAATACATTCAGTGCAGGTACCTCGGTCTGCAAGCTGCAAGAGCCTCAGGCAAGGGGCCATGAAGTGCCAACTATTTGCGTAATAACGGGCCGGGGGACCTGTGGCGCCGGCCAGAGGTCTGGACCCTCACAGACACGGCGGGAGCCGGCGATCCCCTCACTTTGTTATGAATGAGTTTAAGCTGTTAAAAATTGGTTAAAAGCTGTTACAAGTTCAGTGTTCCTTGTTGAGAATTGTTCTCTGTATTAACCACCTGTGACTCTGTTTTTTTCTGTCGGGGTTGTTTTTGTTTGGTTTTTTTGTTTCTTTTGTTTCTTTTGCTGCCCTGCCCTGCCCTGCTATCTCCCTGGAATGCCGACCCGGGGGCTAAAGGAGGAGGAATGTAGTGAATATGCAAATCGGAAAAGCCCAGTACCTGCTGGGAGAAAGAGTTCCCAAAACAAAGGGAATTCTACCAAAATTAAAACACCAAAAACTGCCCAGATTAATATGGATAGACTGTGGGAGGGGAGCTACCCCTCTTTCCATGTTGGACAGTTTTCATCCCTCGCCATGACTGCCAAGGACATCATCCAGAGTCTGAGACCCCTAGACCTTCGAGCACACGATGAGCTTCCTTGCCACTCCCACGAGGACAAAGCCCCGGCTTCTGCCTGCACTGCATCCCAGTGGACAAAGCCGAATATCCTCCTCTTCCGTGTCGCATCTGGGAGCAGCGGCGGCATGAGCGCGACCCGCCGGGCCCCCAACCCCACACTGATTCTAATAAAGGCATTTGAAAGGAACAGATTTCCTGCCCGTATCAACTTGACGCGCTAAGATTCTCAAGGGATAAAAGTCCAGGGTTTCCTTTGTTCGTGGTCCCTCTTCGGAGGCATCATCTCGAGCTGTTATTTTGTTATTTAGTTATTGCACCGAGACTAAATTCTTTATGGATGGGGACATCTGAGACTCTGCTATAGGAAACCTGGGGATAAGGTGGTAAGGAGGTAAGGAAACCTGGTCTGTGTTGAGTGAGGGGTGTGCAGCTGTGAAAGGGCTTCAGTCCCAGCTCATGTGGTGCATATGTGACTGCCAGGACGCTTCCTGGATGGTCGGACAGGAGAGCTTCCTTAACATTTACCTTACTCTGAAGAGACCTCTTGATAAAGATGATTATGATGACGATTATGATTAGGTGGTGGTAGTGATGAGACTTGTCATTTCTGCAAGTATAAAAGCCTTGGTCATTGTTGAGATTGAAATACTGTCAAGCTACCAATCCTCTCACTCAGTACAAGATTAGTCTTCTCGGGAAGTTTGCCACACAACTGCCACATAAGTGAAACAGAAACAAACCCAACTTTCAACAATGAAATGAATGCATACACCACATGACTAGATATTAAACTTGTGAGAAGTCAGCAACAATTAAATACTGTCAATTAACAAAATGAGATCAAAGTGCTTTTCAACTTTATGAAGATAAACACTTTCGAAAAGGTGGAGTAATGCTTGTTTGATCCCAGCTGTACTCCCATGTGGGTTTCATACATAAATCCCTGTGTTTCTAAAAAGGATGGCATAGCTTTCAAAGCATTCAGACCACTGATCTCTATATTGCACTTAGAGGATACATAGCTGTCACACCAATGCCACTGCTGTTTGCCCAGGACCTGGTGTAGAAAGTAATCTAAAAAAAAAAAAAAAAAAAAAAACACCAACCCTAAGACTACAAAAAATAAATAGCCAAATCAACTACGGGATGGGTAAATATAGAAATCATAGTCTCATTGGAGTTTCATCATAGCATGATTGTCTGGCATAGCTGGGATTTCTGGCATTGCAGAATAGCACTCAAATACATGTGACTGAAGTGCTGTTACCTCCCTGCACGTCTCCTCTTGTTCCTGGCTTGTCTTTTCCATCCTGGAGCACCAACGTTACCATGGAAACAAGCAGTGTCACTTATGTATATTTGTGAGCCTTACCCATGGCATGTGAAGCGAGTCTTATTTAATGGTGTGACCTGCATCTGGTGAAGCACATTCCTGTGGAAGGACACCCTGCAGTGGGATATGGGCACTGGTGGAATGAGACAGTGCTGAGCACCACCCTGGAGAGGGGCTCTAGGAGCAGGGCCAAATGCCTCCCAGGGGAAGGAAACTTGTAATTCTTTCTGTTATTGCTGAGTGGCGGGAGTCAGCAGCTTTCTCAAAGCTGGAGGAGCTGGTAAGAGGACTCTGGGGACAAGTATTCTGGACACAGTGCAGTGAGATTTTCTCCACACAGTGGGGACAAGTGGAAGTGTGACCTCCAGCACCACATGCAATTTCTTTTAGGCATATATGTAATGGAAATAATTTTGGGTATCCTGGCATGAGGACATAGGGTCTATTTAATTTAAGCTTGCCCTTATTTGCTGACTTCTCTTGTCAAGAGGATCTATTTCAGTAACAAAATAACTAGAGGACAAATCTGCAGAGACTTGTGTAATGTTGGAAATTTAAAATTTGAGTGGATGGCAGTAAGTGGCAGACCAAAGTGCTTTGACTCTTAAAATTTAGATAGATCTTGCACCCTTTTGTTTATTCAGGTGGACGTGGATAAATTGCATCAGCTTCTTGACCCATAAAAAAGTCCAGTGATGAGAATTGGAACAGCAGAAACCCAGAACTGCTTCAGTTTAGATGCTACGAAATTAGGGGAATAATTCCATCTACTTAGCCCAAAACTTTCAAAAATGATGGATCGGGTTTGTTCGCCCTAATTTTTGATTGGCCAGTCTAAGACCTTATGAAAACATGAAGAATTGCTATTCAGAAAACACAGCTCACCCTCTGCAACCTGATAATTATAAAAATATCCCCAGCTGGACACCTCTGGGTATTCAGGCATTCTGGTAAGTAGTGTTACAGTAATGCAACCAAGCACTAGTATTTATTTATAGTACTAATTTTTTTAAAGTAATTCTGGAACACTTTGGCCCTGTGTTAGTTAATGTGTATTTTTATAACCAGTAAAGGCACTTGTATGTAAATAACCTGTATAGGAAATTGTGTTCTTTTCTCATGCGTCCTTTTCTCTCTCTATTTTTGTTTCTTCTCCATCACTCAGAGGACAAGTAGGGATGAAAAGAATAAATCAGAATTATCATTCTTGCAAAATAATAGGCTGAAAAAGCATTGTCGCTCAGTGATTTCCATAGACAGAACTTAGTGGTGTAAGAAATTGGAAAGGAACCATAACAACTTTCCATTATATGAGCCTTGGTATTTTTAGCGAGAATAAGAGGATAAATGGGGGATTCAAGAGAGAGAGCCCAAGGCATGACCATTTGTCCTGCAACTCACACATGATAAAACTAAGGGAGAAAACTATTCTGCTAGTAAGAACAACAGAAGCTTTTACTACCAGAACACATCTCAGGTGATCCTCAGAGATATAATGACCATTTTAAACTCCCTCCAAAATCATGTCTGCAGCTAGGTCAGTGGCTACATGGGACAACTGGTAATAAAAAATAAAGCTGGGTAGTTGTTTCTGAGAACTCCTGTTTAGTATATAACGGAGAATGGATGGCTTCCAACACTCATCAGCTAATTTCAGAGCCCCAGGCCAGACACTTAAAAAAATCTAACATGATTTAGTCCCAAAACAACATAGGCATTACTGTTTATGCTGCAGCAGCATTTGGAGGCCTGAACTAGTTCAGCATATGCACAGCCCAAAATAAATAAGGCAGTTGTTGCTCCACCAAACATCTTCAGTCATGATACAGTCTCTCTGGAAGAGGGAATGCTGCTTCCTACTACTTGAGTTCAGGTCTAGATGTTTTAAGTACTAATGAGGCTGAAGAATAAGTATCAGCAGTCTACACTTCTCTGTCCTTCATTTTTAATCAGCTGCTGTTTATACCCAAGAGAGAATAACCAGCAGTTTCTGCTGACTTAGTGGATTCTTAACTTGCTCTCAAAATCAAGTGCCTTCTGGACCAAGAGTAGGGTTTTTTGGGTCATCACTCCCCCTACGAACTCAAAGATGCTTTTAATAATGCACAGTTTATTATATATGCACTGCCTGAAAAGTTTTTCTGTTTATTTTGAAAATATTAGATATGCATTCTAGCTCTACGATAGCTTTCCATCAAATAATCTACAAGCAAATTTTTGTTTGTAAAAAAAAAAACAACTGGAAACATCTCATATATACCCCTAACTTTAGTATAAGTGTCTATGTAACAGAAAGTGTTACCAGCAACTGCACGGTAGACAGCATACTAGATATGACATTGTCCACACCTGAAATCTGAAGGATTGTGGCTCTCAGTCCCACAAATGTATCACTGTTTTGACTGCCAAAATCAGCTAAAAAGAGATGTGCTTTCCATGACTTTTTAAATAATTATTGAGTATGATTCCACTGTTACAGCTGTGCCAGACAAATATGAAAATGTGAAGTGCACAGGTACTGTCTGTACTTCCCTGGCTAGAGAGACATCCAGAATCACAGTTAATTTCACAGTTAATCCCGAAAACACTTCAGAATTTTTTACTCTTGTCCCTCTGGCCTTGTAATTTAGCTGTCCCAGTGCCT
This sequence comes from Oxylabes madagascariensis, assembly GCA_013400675.1. NCBI lineage: Eukaryota > Metazoa > Chordata > Aves > Passeriformes > Timaliidae > Oxylabes > Oxylabes madagascariensis. Next base: position 4,690 of record VYZR01075123.1, on the reverse strand, counting down.
GGCACAGGATACTTAAGGAAGAGTACAAGATTGTTTCCACAGCTGAGAATTTGTTCATCAGCATCGCCCAGATGCATGGCCTGAGATGATGTGAAAATGGCTGTACTCAGCCTGACCAGAAGGTACAGCTCTTGACACACACCAGTAATGACATACGGACACAAGTGCACTGCTAGGGAAGCACAGACACAACACCTGTCAGCCTTAAGCACTCAGCAGTATCAGATGTTACCTTTATATACAAATAATCTACAACCATTTTGCATCTTCAGTTTTAGTATCTAGGACATTTGCTGGCAAGGAACTGTAGTTTGTCAATGCAGTCTGTAAAGCATGTTCCCTTTTCTAGCATGCCATGTTCCTTGTGCGGGAGGGGCAATGTGCAGCTTCCAAATTCCTCCTTTTACTTATGAAGAGTATGGTGTGTGTATCAGGCTCTGGTACTGCTGCCAGGAAGTAAGAACATGCTGGCATTTTGCATTTTTATGATAATAAATCAATTAGTCAAAATCAGTTTTCAAACCCTACATACCTTGAAACCGCAAATAAACTTCTCATCACAGGAAGTCTGTATTTACATGAGAGAAAGGAATTAAAAAAATTAAACATCCATAAGTTTAACATGAAGAAGACGCAGGATGTCCAACTCACCAGGAGCTTAGGAGACAAGATTATTCCCCCTGCCCAAAACATCTGCTTGAACATGATTTTTAGCTATGAACATGATCTCTCTGGCATGACTGTCAGTTTTCAAGTTTCTGCTCATCTGTCCTTTACTCCAAGAGCATGAGGTATTATGAACATTTCTGTGGAAATGATTGGATGGTCTACACGAAGCCACAGAGGCAGAAGAGAGATTACTCCAAAATTTTAGGTAGATGGTGCCTGATGAGGCATAAAAATTACAACACAGATTATTCTCTTTAATAAGGTCACGACAGCTTTTTTCTCAAAAAGGTGAAAACAAACTTTATTTTAACAAACAAATCCGAGAGTGTACAAGGCAAGACATACCCTTACAGGCAGAGTGGGTCTCCACACACCATGTGCAGCCACTTGCACTACAGTAATCCTGAGATATGGACAAAAGCCTTAAAGATCTTCTTAATCACTCTGGCTATAGTCACCTCCATTTGGGAATTAACATTATACAGTTCAGAGTCAGGAAAACAAATTACCTATAAGCAAAATACCCAGGATAATGGTCTAATTCCCTGCTGTCATCCAGGTACACCAGCAAGAGCACTTGAACAAATCAAGAGATTGAAATATGCAAGCTTACTTCATTAACATTGGAAAGCATACACAGAAGGATGATAAGATATTTTTGCTACCTTCAACTAATATTGTCTTCATGAACTGTGTGGTCTATGTGTCAAGCTCTACACTGTGTGTTAAGTTAATAANGTTGTAAATAATTAACCTCCCTGTTCTTTCCTTGAGTGAAATTTGAATTTGTGAAAAGAAACAAGCAATATTAGAGGGAAAATTAAGAAGCCTCCAGAAAAATTTAAATAGCGAGAAGCACCTGTAGAAGAAGTCTTTCAGAGAAATTTTTAACTCAATT
>VYZR01075089.1:32915-44224 GCA_013400675.1 Oxylabes madagascariensis | reverse complement strand
TATAAGCTAAAATACCCCAACGATAATAATATAATAAGTTCAAAGGAAATGGAAAACACTGTGAATTAATTATGCAGGAAAGTCTAAGACTTATCAGTAGCAGCAAAAGGAGAGAAAATGCTTCAGTATTCCAAGTTCTATTGGAATCATTCATTTGAGGCTACTCAAATGTTGAACCAATGTATCTATATGCTGAATTACATCAATCATCAAAAGCACTGTTTTCCCTACAGGGCACATAAAATCCATATTCAAGCAATTAGGGAAGNNNGGAAGTCATTCTCAATTTCAGTTCTCTTTATAAAATGGTTGAAAAACATTTTAAATGAAAACCAACAAATATTCACCCATCTTTTCTTTTGATTTTGTCATGTGTGTGCTCCAACGAACACAGAATTCATCTCCCTGATGCAGGTACCCAATTGCTTCCAATGCCCTGGCTGACTTTTTTCCTTGTGTAAAAATTCTTTTTCTTATTATATTATTATCGTTGGGGTATTTTAGCTTATATTTTAATCATATTTTTATAAATGTCTATAAACAATGTCATTTAGTAAAACATCAGAAATAACAAAAACAAAAACANAATGTCTATAAGCATTGTCATGTAGTAAAGCATCAGAGATAACAACAACAACAACAACAATAATATAGTATTAATTTGGGGGCAAAAATTAAGGCAGTCGAGAGGCACTAAAATTTCAGAATGATTTGACCATACAAACATCCATGAATTTTTCCTAATGAGGGCCCTGTAAATTGTGCCACCCAGCAGGTATTGCAATTTCTTTATTTGCAATCAATAACTTCAGAAAATTATTGCCAAAGATTAGCACTAGACACTGAATTTTGCTTCTTTTGGACCAACTCAAAGAGCCTTGTCTTCCTTTGGACGGACTTCAAAATTATGAATGACTGCCGAGAAAAGCAGCCTTTGCTAGGAAAAAGCAATACAATGCAATAGGTCAGTGGAAGTTTCCCTCTAAATTTTTTAACGTGCAGCCTTTTAGGGAGCAAAGGGAGGGAGGGCCATCCATTTCAAATAACAAATCCCAGCTACGTTACAGAAACCTATGGCTACAGAAACACAGGCATTCACACATTTATGTTAAAGAACATTAGGTGCTTCTGGAGTCTCCACCCTGAAATGGTTTCCTGTTTGTCAAAACCTCAGCTACAGATGCTAAATGCTGAAAGATTTGCTTTAATGCAGCTCATCTCATTAGTGTCTCTACATCCTGTTTGTAAATCTGTCACTGAAATTAGGCTTTCATCCAGCTGTGAAGTCTGTCCAAACTGACCACTGTTACATGCCAAACTAGAACCTGGTGTGAACTTTCTTGAGCTAAAAACCTGCCTTCTCATTTTCACTGTGGGATACCTCATGTTTCTGAGATCCTACAGGAATAATTAAAAGCCTTGAAAACACACACAAAGGAAAATTGAACCACTGAACTAAACTCATCTTCTAGTCCTTGAAGAATTTGTTCGTACAGATGTAGGGTTAGCTATAGACTTTAAAAACATTCATTAAAACCATCAAGATACATTTACAGAAACACAGCTTCACAGGATAAAAGCAATTAGTCATGGATCAAATACTGTTAATAAAATGGAACTGCTTTATAATTCCAAGCTTGTTCTAGTGAAGATGACTATTGATCAAAACACTTTCTTAGAAACTCCCACATCAATACCTATATGTAGAAACAAAAAAAAAAAATTACATAGTCAAACCTGTATTGACATAATTTGATTAGACAAAATCCATCTCAGGGTCCCTTCCAAGGCATATCTCTGTTCTAGCCCATTTTTCCCTTTGATAAAAAGAGACTGAATCAGGCTCGTAAGAAACCTGGAGAACAGATGTTTGGGAAGTACTGCCCTTCCAGGTTATGCCAAAGATCTTAGAAGACTTCCAAATTATCTCAGATTTTTTTTCTTGTAAAATATGAATTCTCTAAATAAAGATGTAAAATAAGAATTTCTCTAGAATCTCTTAATTTGTTTAGTGTATTATTTTTTCCCTGACATCTCAAGCTATAGTTTTCGAAGTCCAGGCTGCAACAGCATGAAATCCACTTAGACACGCACTCCTGCATTACTGAACTGATCTGATTTTCAGATTTTGATGAAAACTCCACGCTTCCTTAAAAAAAAAAAAATTGATCAGAAGATACAAAGGCTCACTCACTATCTTTACAGTTCATGAGACAAAGCACATTGATGGGAATTACTGTATTTTTGTTATAAAGGCTTTTTGGCTTTGAGATATACTTTGGCAATTTAGATTATTTTGAATTGGTCTGCATTCTTAACTCCACTTGATTGTGTAAATTTTCCATACTACCAGCATCCTTAAAAATCACTACAGAATCATGTCCTAGATAAAATACTCGACATCTATTTTGATATTTTTAATTTTTTCTATCTGTTAAGCATTGAATCATGATCATTTCCTACACATATTAATGCCTGTGTACATCCATATTTTACAAATACAGCAGAAAATATGTTTTACAGTTCTTACTTATTCAACCATATTGGAGTTTAAAACTATATCACCAGTATTTTAGCAAATTTCATGAAAAACAGACTGGTCATAGCAAAGTTCCCAGTGGATGTCATGGTATAAATGCTACTCTTGCAAAATAATTTTTAATATCCTGCATCCAAAATCATATAGTTGTTCACATTCCTTATTTTAAGATCTTCCTTAAAACACTCACAACTCTGTGAATTTTACTGTTTTAATTTTTTTTTACCAAAACTTCAGTTATTTCCAAATGGAGGTATTATCCAAGTATGGTGTATGGTCAGACCACACACACACCCCATCAATCCTTCAGAGCAAATAAACCTGTCTTAGCTCTTGCTTGCAGGTGCCCAGAATAGTCCTGAATGCACCCACATTGTAGCTCAACAGCACAGCTGGTCTGCCGGAGCTGCATTCCCATGGTCTGTCAGTATGACATGCTATGAAGGAATTTCTGCAATGAGGTATTTTATTTAAAATTGCTGTTAAGGTTGCAAATCCACATGCTATAGAATGGGAAAGAAGATAATTGAAGTTTGTATGTTTGTATGTTCCCACATACGCTTTTTTCCCCCAGAAAACCTTCTGTTTCTATACTAGAAGAGATAATTTGATTGTGGCAATGAGTGAGGGGCTGGACTAAAAAGGAGACTTTTTGTATCTGCATTTTCTCTCATTTAGCCACAATTAAAGTTATTGAACACTATCATTTGCCTAATTAAAGTAGTAAGGAATGTTCATTACTCTGAAAATTCAGGTGTTTAACTTAGGCAATCAAATAGAGTTGAGTTGCTCCAGAGAAGAGGGTAGAAAACACCAATAAATTAATCAGTAGCAGTTGTCTTTCATGTTTTGGTGATCTACATCAAGATTGTTGGCCTGGGTACAATATAAACACACATGTTCAATTCAGTACATCTATCATCCTCTGAATAAGCTGCAAGGGAGGAGAAGGATTTTAAATCCTGTTACTGATAGGAATTGCTGTAATTTCCTCATGATTATGAGGAAATGCTTTGAGATTACAGACTAAAAAAAGAAGACATAATAACAGAGCTACAGAGAAAAACAGCTTTAGGCCATATCCAGCTTCTAAACATTTTTTACATGAGAAGTAACATCCATTTTTCCCCGTTTCCTACATCCACAACCACTTCTATGCTTGAGGCATAGTGATCATGAAATTATAGAGTTCTCGGTATTTGGTGAAATCAGGAGGAACATCAATAAGAATTTTACATTGGACTTCTGGAGGGCAGACTTTGGCCTATTTAGGAGACTTATTCAGAGAGTTCCTTGGGAAGCAGTCTGCAAAAACAAAGGAGTCCAGGAAAGGTGGGCTTACTTCAAAACAGATCTTGAGGGCACAGGAACAGACTGTCCCTGTGTGCCTAAAGATAAGTCGACGAGGCAAACATCCAGCCTGGATGGGCACCGAGGTTTTGAAGGAATTCAGGAATAAAAAGAGGATGTATCATCTTTGGAAAGAGGGTCAGATCTCTCAGGAAGTATTTAAGGGGGTTGCTAAGGTACGTAGGAAAAAAATTAGGGAGGCCAAAGCTCAGTCTGAACATAATTTGTAAAGAATAAAAAATGGATGTTNACTGCACACTCCTGGATGAGCAGGCAGCCCACGGCTTGGACAGGAGCACTCTTGGCTGGGTTAGGAACTGCCTGCATGGCCGGGCCCAGAGAGTGGTGGTGATGCAGCTGGCAGCCAGGCACCAGTGGTGCTCCTCAGGGGTCAGGGCTGGGGCCATTTCTGTTCAATAGAACATGGATGACAATAGAACAGGGTACTGAGTCTTTCATTAGTAAATTTGCAGATGACACTAAGCTGGGAGCATGTGTTGGTCTGTTGGAAGGTAGGAGGGCTCTGCAGAGAGACGTGGACAGGTTGGATGGATGGGCAGAGTCCAATAAGATGAAGTTTAATAAGCCCTAGTGCCGAGTCCTGCGTTTTGGCCACAGTAACCCGCTGCAATAGGGGGTTATAGGCTGGGGAGGGTGTGGCTGGACAGTGCCCAGGGAGAAAGGGACCTGGGGGTTCTGGTGACAGCAGCTGAACATGAGCCAGCAGAGTGCCCTGGTGGCCAAGAAGGCCAAGGGCACCTGGCCTGGATCAGGAACGGTGTGGCCAGCAGGAGCAGGGAGGTCATTCTTCCCCTCTACTCGGCACTGGTGAGGCTGCACCCTGAGTGCTGTGCCCAGCTCTGGGCCCCTCAGTTCAGGAAGGACACGGAGTGCTGTGTCCAGTTCTGGCCCCTCAGTTCAGGAAGGACGTTGAGACGCTTGAGCGCGTCCAGAGGAGGCAACGAGGCTGGTGAGGGGCTTGGAACACAAACCCTGTGAGGAATGGCTGAGGGAGCTGGGGTTGTTTAGCCTGGAGAAAAGAAGACTCAGGGGTGACCTTATCACTCTCTACAACTCCCTGAAAGGTGGCTGTAGTCAGGTAGGGGTTGGTCTCTTTCTCCAGGCAGCAACTGACAGAACAAGAGGACAGAGTCTTAAGCTGCGCCAAGGGAAATGTATGTTGGATATTAGGAAAAAGTTTCTTACAGAAAGGGTGATAAAGTACTGGAATGGTCTGTCTGGGGAGGTGGTGCAGTCACCATCCCTGGATGTGCTTAAAAAAAGATTGGGTGTGGCACTCAGTGCCACGGTTTAGTTGAGGTGTTAGGGCTGGGTAGGACTTGATGATCTTGAAGGTCTCTTCCAACCTAGTGATTCTGTGATTTTCTGATTCTACAAGGAAAGAATACCAAGCAAGACCCAAATCCTCACGGCAATTTCCCTTGATAGAAGTTGCCATGCTTCGCTACACTAAATGAACGTAAATTCCAGACAGCTCAAGGGAAATCACACCCCCGAATAGAGACTGTGATTTTAGTCCGTGGAACAGCACACCTATGGAGTCCTTTGGTTACACAAAGAAAGCACTTATTTTTTAGAAATGGGCCTGATAAAGAGCTGTTCTGTTACAAGCCATCTCATAAAACACAATAAATCTGAGATCAATTAAGCTTGGATGAGGAGGGACTCACAGATAACAGCCAAACACCAGTGAAGAACCCAGCTGCCTGAACCCAAGCAGCCAGCAGCGCCTACTGTGAGCACCTCCACAGCACAGGCTCTTCTGGGCTCCTACAAGAAAATCGTACAGTTACCCATTAAAAATCCATCTAGAGAGCTCATCAAACAAAGAACAACAATTAGATTATGGAGAGAAAAACCTCATGCAGAACTCAGATTCAAAAGTGATTCGTAACTGTGGGGAATGTTGTGTGATGTAACGCTTGTAGTATGGAGTTACAACAGGGAAAAAGTACTGAAATTGGGCCTGTTAATTATGAGATAAATTTATATATTTTAACCATAAAAAAATTACAATAAACACACGAAAGTATATGCTCTGGAAGTTTCAAAAGCCTCAGAATATTCAAAGGTTAGCTTTCATCTTGGAGATATTTTCCAACCTTAATGATTCTCTGATCACTATTATCTCCATTTTCAAACTCAGATGAGCCTAGGCTATGAGGCAAATCTTTGCTCACATTAGACTCTTCTGCCGCAACTAGTTGTGGTACTAATCACTGCCAGCTAGATGTCCCATGAAAAATAGGCTACACTATACAATGACAAAAATAAGAACCTGCCTTTTAACATGTTTGCAACATACACAATTTTATGTACAATAGTTTCCCTTTGTTCTTCTCCTTTTGGAAAGTCTGAAGTTGTGCAAATGCCTTCCAAGTACGGTGGTGGTCTCCACTGATGCAGTGGAAAATAGGAAGTCACGGTATAAATATCTAATGAGCACAAACATGTAAAAATCCTTATGAGTACCTTATGAGAAGATACCTACAAAGAGAAATGCACCCTTGGGAAGCTCCCTCTCTGCCAAGGAGTTTTGCAATGGCAAACGCCCCAAGTTATTTTGGTGAGGCCAAAACCAGGGAAGCACAGCTGTGCAAAGCACTGAAACAATTTACATGGTACTGTTTGAAAAGTATCTGCACAATGCTCTCACAAGCATATAGATCTCCAGATAGACAAAATTGTTCTCAGACTCAAAGGAACTTAAAATGTTTCCTCCTTCACTATCACATGTCTGTATTTCCTTCTTGATTATTATGGGCCCAGCATCCTCTGCTTCTCTGCAACTGTTGGCCACTTCTGCCCATGCAAACAACAACCTAGAACAATGAAGACAATCTGCTGAATAATGTAACTTGTTCTGACATTCTGCCTTCACAAACATGTAAAATACCAAACACTGGCTATTCTCCTGTGGTAGAACAGTTGCAAGTGCCAGCATTTAAAGTCACAGCAGGTATATAAAACTTCTGAAGTTTTCTTGCCGTATCATCTCTTAAGTAGCTGCGCTCTCCTCTTTCAATTTCTTTTCAGCTATCAGTAAATTAAGAGTTATTTTGAAATTCTTCTTTCTGGTAATTAGTTTTTCATCTTATTTTCAGTAGTTCGGCTTGACTATCTTTCTTCTTGATTATGAAATCACTTGCACCTTTATACACTAGTTTCAGCACACCCACTTTTCCTTTACATATTTATTTTCTCTTCCCAGTTAATCAGAGGGTAATTTCAAAACTGCTTTTATTTTCTATAAAGATTCTCCTCTACTCTGACTGGTCTCACATTTCCTGTCACCATAATTGCTCTTGGGACTTTTTCCAGTCCTCTGAAAATCACATGCTAAATGTGATTTCATTTCCTTCCCAAAATGCCTTTCCAAAAGTCAGATTCTTACACTTTGAATTACAGCGAATCTCTCATTCAGTATGCTGAACACCTCACCTTTGCAAACATTTCCTCACCAGCATCTGGAAAAAGTTAGCAATATCACTCAGATGACTACATTTCCACAAGCCATTAATGGTTCCAGGCACTACTGAATGTAGCCTGCAGTTGCCCTGATAATTAAAACTAGCAGAACTGTAAGATATTTTATAGCAGGCATATTTGCAGGAATTTAACCTCTTTGCATGTCCTATAACTTCCAATACTAGCTAAATTCTCAAACTCCTTGCTTCCAAATACTCACCAAATCTAGCCCTGTATTATTTCTTAGCATTGTGCGCTCACACTATTGTTCTTTTCCCACCTATTTCCTGCTCTGTCAGTCAGTTACTTCATTTGTACAAAATAAGTACAATTAATTAAGATTTCCTACTATTCTTTCTTTCAGTTATCCTGTTGGAATGCCCCCACCTTCTTAGAAACATGGAAAAAACTTTCTGAGATATCGAAACTGAAACCTACTCTAGGAGAATAAAGGAAAAAGAAAAATAAAAAAAAAAAATGGATGAAATGTGGTACTTGTGAAATAAAACAAGATAGGATTAAAGAATACTCTTGATACTAAGTTCAGTGTAGGCTCTCAGCACATTGCACAATCTCAAAACTGAAAAAAAAAATAGATGTTACTTCACAGGTCTGTATTTCTGGTTATTAGTTGTGTAAAATACTGAAGTATATAGATAACATCAGTAGATGGTATTAGTTCCAGTTAACTGTGTAATAGAAGCCTCGTATATGCTTGAATGTTTTGCTAAAAGAATCCTTATTGTCATTAAATTAGAATTGTAAATGGAGGTATAAAAATGCAAGAAACCATCCTTTTAGTTAGCAGAGCATTCAGCAATGAACTCAGAGGCTCACAGGCTTCATGTAAAAAAATCTCTAACAAACTTTTACTACAGCAACCACATCTTAATAGCTCTGAACATCTTTTGTACATATGTACTAGAGCAGACACTGTTTAATAAGGGTTTGAAATCTGTGGAAATACCCTTGTAAAAGAGAGGAAATGGAAGTCCCCTTGGCATCCATTATTACTGCAAAATATTTTATGTAAATTTAATATTATAGTCATGGATGAAGTTCAATGTTTAGGAATGTGGAAAAATCCTCTTGCATTCTGGATATTTTGTGAGGATCTGTAGGGGCCCTTATCGTTCCAAAGTCTCCTGCTTATAACTATTTTTTCTCAGCAAAAACTTAATCTCTTTTAGATATTGGTCCCTTCTTTAACTTACGTTGGAATAACTCTTGTATTTTGCAAGACTAGACTAGAACTGAAAGTAAAAGGAAGGTATGTGGTCAAATTAACTCCTTCTTCAAGCAAATGCTGCAGACAGACCAGGCACAGGGAGCCAATTCCTCTGGCTTGTTACACCGGTTATTAACATTCTCATCTTTTTCTTTAGTCCTCACCTGTGCTGGAACAAGTTGCTTTTTGACATTCCCGCTGATAATAAAAATACTGCATCTTAGAACTTCAGTACTACTCAAACCTTACACTCAGAGAGAAAACAGAGAGAAGAAAAGCAAAGAAAAGAGTGAGGGGCCATGGGGAATCTCTGGCCTTCCCCCACACTGTGGGTCCTGGAAGGAAGGCTGCTGCTCCCAGGGAGGCAGCTCGTGGGTGAGGAACTTTGGGGAAGTTGCATTTAGTCCTTGGGCAGGCAGACGAGTCACTTGCACATGAACTATTACAGCAATATGAACAGTTGCAATGGGAGATGAAAAGGAGGATGTGTGTCTTTCCACAAGCTGTTCCTTAACTGCAAATGCAGTAGCAGGCTTGGGTTTGAAACCCACAGTGAGGCAAGCTGAAAAATGGTCTTTCAGCCTCAGCCCTTACTCCGTGCTCCAGGCTGCCTTCCTCAGCAGGCAGCCTGGGAGACACAAGGTACCTGAATTAGGGCAACTCACTTAGGGTGTCTCTGGAAACACTGAGCCAGCACTGGGAATCTGTCATGGAATTTGCAATGGAATACGGCAGCATATATTTACCGATGATTGAAACAAACATAACTAATTTGGCACCTTCCAAGGATGTTAAACAAATTAATTTAACAGAAACTAATTTTTATGGCAGAAGAGTGATTTTCAAGTGACTATTGCAGTATGAATGTATTCATAATAATCATCTGAAATTCTGATCTGCTTTTCAAATCGCTATGTTGTAAAACGCCATGTCAATAAAGAGCCCATTAGAATGCTGTGTATTTCTAATGCACTGCTGGTATTTCCAAGAAACAATATTCATTGTAATAAATAATTGTTGATCTATTAAGAGCAATTAACAACTTCAAGAAATGTTAATGTTTTCAGATACTGTCTGTGTCTTCTGCTAGAAGACTCACAAGGCTCTAGACCTATTTCATAGACCCTGCTTGGACTTCCTGTGAACATTCACCAGCCAAAATTTTACTGTCCTGGTACTTTTAATATTTTATAAACATATGGCCCTTAAAATACACTGCTTTGATAAACCATCTTGTGAATAAATTCATACAAGGATAGTGAAGGAAAATAAGTGGTTTCAATGTGTGATAAGCTGCTTAAAATATTAATGTTTACAATTTCTTTTTAAACACATTCACAGATTCAAAGTACATTAAATTTATCAACTCATACTATCTTCAGTTCACCTATGACACTAAATCCAGAAACAGTCATGCTGAATTTCTTGCTGAGTGTGCTTATTTTATGGCTGTTGCTGAAATCCAAAATTAGTACTTTATTTAGTATCAGCACTTTCTTGAAAACAAATACAAAGTTGACAGTTATTTTTAAGAATGTGCTGCATCACACATTTAGAAAACACAAATAATGCCAGCAAGCATGAAGGAGATGTACCTTATAGTGTCACAGGAAACAGAAATCTCACAGAACACAAAGATCTTCCTATCACTAATAACTAGAATTTGGACCTGCTATTGTTTATTTAAAACATAGGGAAAACTCTGCTTCCTCTCACTATATATGTATTTTGCTCCATATACAACATGACCCTTGACTTATAACAGACATTAGAGAACTTCTTGGCTTCCATTCAGTTTAGCCACTACAGACTGAATCTGCAGTTCATTGTTCAGCCAACATCCACACTACTTTAAAAGGATTTGACACATCATCACAAACAAACAAAATATGAGTTTCCTTGAATTCTAGGGGAAAACACTTGAATGGCAAAAAGAAAAAAAAGGACAGAAATGTTGCCAGGTCAGACAGTCCTGCTCCTTGTTGCTGAGGCAGCACAAAGTAAAACTCCCAGCTGAACAAGTACTGTATCAGCCCTAGCATATTTCTTAGAGCTTTCGAAAGCTGAAACTTGCAGTCACCTCTCCAAAGTCCAGTACCAAGTGGCAAACTGGTTCTGGACTTTGGTACAGTTCTCACTAAGGAAAAAATGTGAGATTCCTAAAGAAATTAATAAAAGAAATTTAAAAATTAAGGCTGGTTTTTAATAAAGCAGCAGGAATCCACAGTTAACTAAGGACAAGGCTCATGATCTGCCATGTCTGATACAAGCTGGAGGAATGGTAATACTCACAGGAATGCACTCCCTTTCCTGGGTAATCTACAGCATCTCTGTATTCCGTGCAAACAGGCAGAGCAGCAAGTAGGTGCTGCCTCTAAAAGGTGTTAACACCAACGAGAGTTTTTCACATGTTGCTGACAGAAGGGAAAGATTTAGTAACTGGTTAAAATTTCCTCTCAATTTTATTCCTAAATCCCAATTCTTCACCATTTTGGTGATGGAGGCCCTTTACGCTTTCCATCTCTTGGGAAGCATCATTTTTCCCATTTAAACTTCAGTATGTCGTTCTAGTATACTGGTACTAAGTACAGGAGTTTAAAAGGACTCTGGAATGATCAAATACACAATAAACCAGGAGTTGGTAAATTCAGTGTATCTTGAAATGGGAGGAAGATGTAAAAAAAAAAAAAAAAAAAAAGCTGT
>VYZR01075086.1:8177-32323 GCA_013400675.1 Oxylabes madagascariensis | reverse complement strand
CTAAAGACTCAAGCATTTATTTATTTCAAAGTGAATTTCACTGAACAATCATAAAACATTAAAACAGCAGGAGTATTTTCTTAATAGATTCATGACTGACAACACGAAGACCAGAAGTTACTTACTTCAGGGTCACCAATTCCAGAATCATATCCAGAGGAGACAATAACCAGTTCAGGATCAAACTGTTATAAAAGAGAGACAGTTGTAGCACGTCTTTATGTCCTATTTTCAATTTTGTACGGGATTTTGACTGTACCATGAGCAGCTGTTATTTCAATTAGAATATGAACACTAATAAGGATTCTCCTTGAATACATTACCCTTTTACACTATTTTCATTTCTGCTGGAGAAGTTGCAGATGATTATGTTGAATATTTAAAAGCTAGAATTCCATAAATACTATTCAGTTGATCAGGGCAATGTCATACCAGCAGAACAATTGTATTAACTGTGCTACTGGCAATTACGGCATTTCTGTAAAATATTCAATGGTATCTGCTTAAGAAACACTTAGGAAGTACTCTTTGGCAGTAAAAATTACCTCAAAAGCCATCGGAAGCAACACATGGAAAAATGCAGCAAGATAATCTGAATTTCCCATCCCGACCTAAAAAATATGAGAGACATTGGTCATGTTTTCCAGTTGGAATGACAAATTTTGTAAGGTTTTTCAAGACTTTAGGGAAAGATAGGAAAGTTAAAGATGAGGGAATCTTATGAAGTACAGTGAAAAATAGGTACTTCATAAGTACCTCTATTGAAGTAAACTGCATAAATATCCACCATTTTTAATCTTAATCAGCTTCAGTTATCTGCTAAACAAGGACGGATGTAATTGTCTCCTGAAACACTTTTTGATTTGATGGCTAGATATTCAAATAAAAATGAGTGTGTAAATTTTTCTCTCCCTTTTATTTTTCAAACATTGTCACATTTTGAGCCATATTTTCCAGCAGACATCCCTCTGACAGGAAGGACAGACACTGTGTAAGACATTTGCCAAGCAAGTGAAGCAGTGCACTTACTCAGAAAGTATTACATGAAGGATGAGATACAAAGCTATTGCACTTGCTTTGTTGTGCTGTAAGCAATATTTACCTTATTCCAAGGCAAATTTATGTTAAAACCTTTTCCTTTTCCCAGACCCACGGCATCATAATCAGATTCTTTGAGTGATGGCCAGAATTCCTGATGTTCATAGCGATGCCAAGAAAAGTACAAAACACTGAAAATAAAAAAAATAAAAATCCAATCTGACAGAAAGATTGTGGAAATTATTTTATATCCTGAACCTTGGTGACTGCATTGCCTGAAAGCATGAAAATAAATCTATCCTTTCCTTTCTCCTTAGTTCTCTCAAAGGATTTAGACTGTGAAAAATGGTACAGTAGGTCCTATGCTGAAATTAACAAGCTAAAAAATGTCTTGTAAGCATTCACTCCATACAGATCAAATACAAGGAATTTTCAGAACAGCACACTTGTTTCCAGAACCTACTTATATCGCTTTTCAAAAAAACCATATATATAAAGCTCACTTATTTTATCCAACTACTACTTAAAGACTTTAATTGAGAGATTCATGAACAGAGAATAGATGTACTCCCTGGCAAATCAAGGTAATCATATTGCTTATTTTGTTTGTTATTCTTTAAAGTAGAACAGATTTACGTTATATTTTGATTTAGATATTTCCTTCTATTTTATAACAAATGAAAAACAGAGACTAAAGTAGCAAGGTGAATTGTTTTGCAAGATTCTAATTTTAGAAGTTTAAGAAATCTTATTCTCTAGAAAGGCAAGTAATCTTTAAACAGCTGACATTAAAGAAAAAAGTCCTTCAAACCTTGGATCTTCTTCAAATATATATTGAGTTCCTTGCCCATGGTGCACATCCCAGTCAACAATTAGGATTCTATATGGATCAGTAAAAGAAAACATTCAGAGGAAGAGTCACAGCATCTTAATCTACAGAAGGTATAAATGAAAAAAGTTTTTCTGAACCACAAGGAACATGAACCCCAGATGCTCTAGACACTAATCTAAACTAGTACTATGTCAAACTGTTGTTTACTTAACAAGTAAACAACAAATAAGCTTCTCTAGAGTCAACCATGCACTTACCTCTGCAGACCATATTTCAGTTTTGCATATTCTGCTGCAATAGCCACGTTGTTGAACAAACAGAACCCGTTAGCTGCACTTCTCTGGCTGTGGTGACCTGGAGGTCTGAACCAAAATTTTATGAATTATTCACAACAAAAGACATTTTGCTAAGTGCAAACTTACTCACGTATTTTCTTACCTGACTAACGCCATTCCATTGCGCACTCTTGCTGACATCACAGCGTCCACCAGCTGCAAAGTTGCTCCTACTGCTAGTCTGGCACAGCGGTAAGTGCTCTGAGAGAGAGAAACTCACCACTTAAACAAGGCACACATGGCATGCTTTAGCATCCCCACAGCAAACTGTCTTGACATAATTCTACCCCACTGAAGCTATACAAAGACAGCTGAAACAGAACTTTACAACACAGGTTCCTTTCCCCTATGGGTTACCAGTGATCACCATAATCTTTTTAAGGATGTTCTCTGTGGAGCAGCTAAAAAATGTGAGATGGATGTATTGAGTGGAACAACATAACATCTTTGAAAATAAGGAGTGAAGCCCTACAGAAACATAACATAGAAGACTTCATCTCCATTTCATGGCACAACATTTAAAAGCAATTGTTACCAAAACGTGATTTGCAGGTCACTAATGGTCTACAGCGACATTAAGTGACAGAAATAGAGCTAAAATTTGAGTAGTACATTATACTGGTGTGATACAATTACAAAATAGATGACAGGACACTTGAGCAATTTAAATTACAGCATTATACTATACTAGAAACAGATAATGATAATATCATAAATAAATGTGAGACTACATCAGTAGCAAAAAAATGTATTTTTCATCTTCCCCTTCTTAGAAAAATGCCACTCAGGTGCAATAACACAAATAGTTTTAACTCCCAATAGAGGAGGCAGTTTAACTTACACACCGGATGAAAGAAAAAAGCATCGTAATTTTCAGAGACCCTTTTCAGCTCCTCCTCATTCATTGTCTGAGTGCTTTTTGCCACCTCCAAGTGCTCTAAACTGCATGGGAAAGAGAGATTAACACAACACTTAAGTAAGCAACTATAAATATTTTTTAGAAGTTTATTTGTACTCCTATGTATAAATCAGCATTCATTGCTTAAGACCCCACAGAGTGAGAATGTAGGCTTAGTGGAATAGCAGGTTCGTAATTCAGCACCTATGCCATACTCAACATTGTGACACATTTTCCATTGAAATTAATGGAAGCCATTGAATTTTGGAACACTCTTTTCAAATGGATCAAAATATAATCTGAAGATATGAGATCTGCTGTTTCATTGAATTAATCTGAATGAAAGTTAAGTTTCAGACCTGTGAACCAACAGGATCTCCTCCTCGCTTCCTTCTCTGGCAGGCACATGGACACATCTTTCCACAAGATGGTAATTTCTAAGTTGCTCATAGGAGGATGAAAGTCTTTCTGGCACTTCAATATCACAAATGGGACTAAAAATAAGCAGTAATTATATTACTATAATACTATACCAGCACAGGTAACTAATACACTTAACAAAGCCTAGCTTTTAACTCCCCATTTTAAGAAAATTCATTACCCTAAAAGAGAAATACATGAGAGTAAAAATGAAAAAAAAAATCCTTAAGTATTTTCTGTTTTGGAACTGAGTCAGAAATTGATTTTAAAATATGTAAGCAAAAACGAATCTTAAAAAAAACCAAACAAACAATACTATAGCATCATTTTTTGTTTCCTCTCTCACTTAAGAGGAAAAGTTGGAATGTTTAACTACAGACACGGGAATGCTGCAATTAAAAGCTGTAGGTTACAATGAAGGTGGACAGAGGAGAAGCAGGTTTGGGAGAGAACAATGGATTATTACTCTGAGCACAGCAAAGGAACTCCTCTAATTTATGCAAATTTAAGTAATATACCAATTTCTAATTGAATGTAATTGAGACGTTTCAGCTGAGTGAGTACATCTACATACTTTTCCAAGGTCAATGATACTTCAGCTTTATAAACAATTTAAATAGCTTAAAACACATTATTTAGGGGGCTACTCAGATGCCTCATCCTAACACCTCTTGTTAAGGCCTCCCAGACTGGATGCCTGCAGCTTCTCAAGTCCAGTTTCAGATAATCATTACAGTACCTAGATACTAACTGTGAATAATTTTTTTCCCTCCTAAAAGAAAGACTCCCTATTTACTCGGAAATGACAGGAAGTATCACCAGATACTTCCTATTACATGTACAAAAAATGCATTTATTTGGTACTGCTTTCACGAGTCCTAAAAAAGATCTATAAATAAAAAGAACAGCAGTGACTTACTCACTCCAAAGTAGTTTGTGAGTGGTCATCTCCTCATCATAAATAAGCGCTGTTCCTGAAGCCATTGCTACAACAGAGCAGAAAAAAACCCCAAGACACATATTTCACATCAGAAATAAACTTAAACCAGCTACTATTACTCACTAGATAGTGAGAATATAAGTACAGAGCTTGCATGACAGTTTTGTACTTTAGACTTTGTACTTACGGAACGAAATCAAAGAAAATCATTAAGGACTCAAGATTCTGACAAAACTGCACCCACCGAAATTGGGCATCGAGGACTCAAGATTCTGACAAAAGTGCACCCACCGAAATGGGGTGCGGGCAGGCAGGACTGACAATGACGGCGCGTTCGGGAGCCGGGCGCTGGCATTCCTGGGGCGGGGTGCCCGCAGCTGCCGCACCCCGGCCCGCTCAGGCAGCCGAGGCTCGGAGCACAGGCCGCCGCCTCCTCCGCGGCACGCGGACTTACCGTGCGGCGAGAGCAAACTGCTGCGGGGAGAGCCGGAGCTACACAGCCACGAAGTTGGAACAACTTAACGGGATTTCAGAGGCCACGCGCGGAACAGCTACAGGGATCTGTTTGGTTTAGAACTTTATCGGTCTTTCAAAAAACCCAGACAGACACTGGAGAGAGAGAAAGAAGCCGACGGGCTGACAGCGGATGCGAGCGCACTGCCGGCCGCGGGGCCGCGCACCCTGGGCCCCGGGCGCGCTCCGCTTGGTCGCTCGCCTCCCGCGCAGCCCGGCAGCCCTGGCACACCCCGGCAGCCCTGGCACACCCGGCAGCCCTGGCACACCCCGGCAGCCCTGGCACACCCCGGCAGCCTCCCACGGAACCGCCCCGGGCCCGGCCCGCCCGCCGCCTTCCGAGGGCAGGCAGGCGGGAAGGCGGGCAGGCGGCACGGCCCGGCTGTGGGAGTGCCGAGCGCAGCCCCCGCCCCGGCGCCGCCCCCTTCCCACCGCTGGAAGGGTTTTAGCGTGGAACTGACGCAAGAGCGAAACAACCCGCAGTCCCCGGCCGTGTGGCACCCTCGGACGTAATGGAAAATAAAGTAAGAACCTGGACTAGAGGGGTGATTCCTCCATTTGCGCTGAGTGGCGTGGCCCGGGCCTCTCCTGCCCGTCCGAAGCGGGCCGGGGCAGCCGGCACGCGTGTGTACGTAGCTTCTTCCATCATTCTTCGATTATTGACTGCTTTTTTCCCTCGGTTTCTACTAGTTTCCCACTTCATGGTAGAAAGTAATGGAACAGATGTCATCACATTCAATGATCTGATACAAACGCGCACTTTTGGGGACTGTATCAGAAAGCCAGATCATTACAGGTGTGAATTTTAGAAATCTACTGCCCATAAACTTTCCCCATATTTGTTTCAAGAAAATACAACAGATACTGTATTATTGAAATAGTTTCTGATTTATGTATTACCACCTGTTACTGTGTTTATTATACACATTTATAAAACTCAAATTCAAATTAAGTCAAGTTCTGTCTGTCTTCATGTAGTCTTTAATGTCAGTGTATTGCACTGACCATTAGCACATGATGCTAATCATGTGCGTACTGTAATTTTTTTTTAGTTTTGTTTCGGTGTTTTTGTTTTTTGGGTTTTTGTTTGTTTGTTAGTTTTGTTTGTTTGTTTGTTTTTAATATTTTGACTTCATTAGTTCCCTGCAGACCATTTGGAGAACGGGTTAATTTTATAAATTAACTTTTCTAATGTGTCTGAAGATGAAAAGGGACTTTTCAGTGGCAGCATCTGATTTATGACTCCCAGTAACCAAATCTTCTTACGACTGGGGCCAACCATACCGCGTTTAGTTACTTATTCTTCTCTTTATTCCACTCTGATTCCGTCAAAAGCGACCAGCAGAGGGCTGCCTCCTTTCAAAATACTCCAACGGGAGAAAATGAGGTGGATTCATGAAACATTAGGCAAGGGAAAGTTTAGGTAACTGGAGAAAATCGTAGAGTGGGTGGTATAGATAAATACATTAAAAGTAGTCAGCTGGAATTGAAACTGGTTTATGCTGGTTTTTTGCACATATTACAATTATTTTTTTTTAATCATAACTCAAAGAAACATTTATCCATAGCTGTCCAGTTTCAAACAGGAAGAGAGTAGCTGTAACACTACCAAAAGGAAGCCTGAAAACACTGGGGTTTGAGTTCAACTTACAATACAATGTAAAAGGAAATTAAAGCTTTATATTTCAACTTATAATACATTCCTATTTACAAGATAGGTTTGGCATGAGAAGTATAATCAAATTTTTACACATAATTCGATAACTATTTACAAGCATTTATGGTATCTCCACTTCTGAGTGGCCAAAGTCAGCTGGGAGTCCTTCCTCTGCCAGCGATAAGCCTGTTTTACTAAAATGATGCCCTCTTCAATATTCCCCACGAGGAGATACACCATGGGACGGTGGGTTGGAGTCATCCTCTCTGTGCATTTTTCATTAATTAGCAGCCACTGTTGTATCATACTCTGAGTTTCGTAGGGCAAGAGTGAGCCCTGGGTAATGAATTCCACCTGGCACTCAATGTTATACTCTTGGTCCTCAAATGCCGTTTTCTTCTTGGACAGCTTTACTTTCACTGCTAAGGAAAAAGGAAAAGGAAATGCAAGTCAGACCATTTCTCAAATGCAGTAAGAAACAGTACCAGTGAAAACAGCATAAATCCTTAAAAATACGATCATAATTTATGCTGACAGAGTATGGTGAGGCCTTTTCCTCCACAAGTTTAAAACACTTTTGAAAAATAAATTTTATGTAGTAAAGGGAGGGTTTTCCCATTGAATTAAGTGACTTGGAAAAAATGCTTTCACGAGCTTAAGTAATTTATTTTTACCATCACCGTGTTATGTCAGACTTTGGTTAATTATATATTGTAAGCTGTTGGTCTTGTTCTTGTATCACAAAACTGCCCAGCAACTGCCCATGCAATTTTCCTGAAACTCACCTTGTCCATGTGTGGAATCCCTAGGCAAAAATAGCTTGCTGATACCACCCTTTTAGATATTCCCTTTTCTTTATAGGCATCTACCTACCCCACTTGAGTCCATCAACACTTTTTAGCATGACGTGTGTATTTCTTGATCTAATGCTAGCCAAAGTCACCGAAAATCTTTGCACTGCCATCAAAGGGCTTTCCAGGAAGTCTCTAGGGCAAATTCCACTCATCACTCCAACAAGACAAAAGGAGGTAAGAATTCCTTTTACTGATATGATTTTCTGAGTCTCCTTCTCAGTCAGGTAGGTATCACAAAAAACTCATTCACAAAAGTAACAAAGATACACCATGTACTGGTAAGACATCAAAGCTTTACTTTCAATTTAAATGCTAATAAAAGGCAAACTTGCTTATTTGGCTGCTTTTGAAAGAAATATTTTTCATACAGCATGTTGTAGCCAACCAGACCAGGAAAGCTATTTGGTTGGAAACCAGATCATTAATAAATCTTTCATGCACAATAAATCCTCCTTATATTTAGATTAGAAAGAACCTATTCTGAAAATCAACCTAAAGCTAAGTTAGCAGCCAAACTCTTAATCCTTTGAAATCCCTGCAGAAACTGTCAGTAATTGTAATCCTACTTTTAAAGCATTTAGAAGAAGAGTCTCTTTAACACCATGTACATTAGCAAGGACTTACCAAAGTTGCTATCACAGAAAACTTCAAGAACTCTTTTGTGTGTAAAGAATTCCTCCACTGCTGGGCAGGTCTGGCAGGTAGGCTTTGGTAGGACTGATAAGAAATTACAAAGTCTCATTGTTATCTTTTAGAATAATTTGTTTTAATTTTCTGCTGTCAAAGCTGAGAACCCACTGTTTAACCACAGGGATGACAGACAAAATACACATCAAATACAGGGCCAGTGATAATAGGTTAAAAGGTCAACACACTTCTCTGAAAATAAGGCTAGAGGTGAAAAGGGGTTTCATTTTCCATGCATATTCAACCTTTGATCAGACAAGATCAATTATCAGCAACAAATAAAGTAACAAATACAGTATAATTTTTAACACAACTACAGTGGCTGGTAAGGGGTTAGGTGGCTGATTCTGTCAGTCACTCTGGGTTCAGCTGTGCTAAGCTGAATATATATGAATTTAGGTGTGCTAGCAGCAGCTTAATCTTGCTCTTTTCCATAGAGTTAGTAACTGAGTGCATTTGAAGATTTGAACATTAATACCAAGATAGCTCATGTTTCTTCAAGGAAAATCAGATAAAATCATCTCAATTTTCCTAAGCTGATCTGAGAACCAACTTGCTGCATACATAAAAGCATCTGTGATAAGGGCCATTGATAAGTCTATGAAGAGACCTCAAAACAATTCAGACATGGTGTGCTGCTGTGTGTGTGACACTGCCCACAGCTCTGCAGGGTGGTAATTGCCTTCCTCCACTACCACAGCATAGCCTGCTGCCCTGCTGACTTACAGCACTGGAGGTCTGCTGCAGCTTGCACTGCCAGCACGGGCACGTGAAGCAGTAAAGGCAGACTTGACTGCGTTTACAAAACCACAGAATGTCTGGGAACAGGATCCCTGGTATCTCCATGATTCCCAGGAACACAGGGTACGGCCACCCTCCCCTCCGCCACCTTCGAGCTACCTTTGTGCAAGTATTTATAGTCCTTAGTGAGAGGTGCCAGGCACATGTCCTCATCTCCAGGGAAGCGGTCACAGTCCAGGCTGGCAGGCCAGGGGTGGCCATGGCAGAGGAGCACGGGGGCGCAGCTGTCACGGACAGCCACACACATACTCCTACAGGGATGGATGAACCTGTTGGAGGAAACACCAGGCTGAGTCAGTTAGCTCAGTGATAACAGAAACTATTGCAGCAGTGATTCCTGTGCAAAGTACATAATCTATGCTGACATTTAACATCCTTCAATAATAATATAATTCCAGAAGCAGCAGCTATGCAAATTATGCAAGCGGTCTGTGTATGGACTGAGCTTACAATATTTAGTTATAATTTAAAAAATGTGTTTATGACAACCTGAGAAAAACGTCATTATGAGCCTGATTCTATTCACTGTAGGTGCTTCAACCTTAAATGAGTAAGAATAAAGTTCAGCTGTAACAAAATAAAACATTATATCTTTTGACAACACCATTCATATTCCCAAGGCAAACTAAAGTTGAAGTGAAACAAGTTTTGAGTACCTTTTTTTCTGATGAATACAGAAAAGCTAACAGAATTACTTCAGAAAAAATGGAATCACCTTTAGATTATGATAAACGTGTTTGATTTCATTCCTGTGCTGGCAAATAAAAGCTGGAGTTTTGTACAGTGCTGTGATACTTACGTATCTAAACAGATGGGTGCAAACAGGGAGCACAGGAATGTCCTCACGTGAGGGTGACAGTCTGTGTGTACAAGGTGCTGCCAGGTGGTGGATTTTTGGATAACCTCTGCCATGCTTGTGTGTCCCATCAGGTTGGGAAGTCTCATTTCGGAGTATCCAATCTTGTGGCACATGCCCATCTCCTTGGGTATTGCTACGCATTTCGTGGATAATCCAATGTCCAAGCCCGTTGCCACTCTTAGGAAATCATTCATGACAAAAACAAGTATTTTTGCAGCCAATAACATCTTCCAGTGGCTCCTGGGCTGCTGAACAGGGAGCTGTCAAACCACTCAAGTGCAGAGGCATGCTGAAAACCTTGTGGCTTATATATCCCAAGAGCTTAATGAACTGTTGGTTATCAGCTGCTTATCAAATCACTCAAGACAAGACCAGGTCTTATTGCCTAATTAAGGGCTTGTTGTGTCAGCCAGGGAGGTGGAGAAAAAGTATAGTCGTATGTTTCCCAAAGACACTGATTTGGAACAGGCTTTCGCATGTCCCATGGTGTCAGTGGCTGCAGCATGCTATGTAGCATATTAAATTTTGACACCTGGAAGGTTCAGTATGTGCTTTCAAAAACAAATTAAAAGATCCCCCAGAAATGGGGTTGGGCAGACATGCTGTCTCCTGGGGCTTCTGTGTCTCCTTTGTTTTCAGACACTGCTGACATGACAGAAAAAAACAGCCCAGATTGACTTATCAAGTGAAAATGTTTTGCTTGTGCTAATGGCCCATGTCTCTTCCACTGTTTTACAATGTAGAAGAGGCACTTTCTTTTGTCAAGCACTATAAAACATCTGCTATTTACCAAGTATTTTGACTAGAAATGTGGATTCCTATTCTGTGACAAGCTAAAGGCCCCAACTTCTATTAACTTTAATAGACACCTGAAAATACAGAATTGAATTTGTAGCACTGTTGTGACTGTCAGTATTTACTCAGGAAAAAAAACAGTTACACATTTTTATTATTTTGAATGACGTTGTCTACATTTAAAAATGCTCAAATAATGCAGCATTTCAAATATTTATTAATAAATTATAATTACATTAAAGTGTATGAAAGCAAATTATACCAGATGTGCACTTTTTCTGTTCATAGCACAAAAAAATGGTATTATCACTGTTAGTACAGCTCTTCTCTATAGAGAAGTTGGGAACCATTTAAGATGAAAGAGGATCTGAGTAATGCATAGCTTACCTATTATGAATAGAAAAGTCAGATTATGAGTTTTAAAAGCTGAAGATCTAAACAAAGCATTTTGTGGAGATTTTTTTATCTGATGAAAATATTTTTTTCCAATTAGTTATGGGTGTTAATTTTTATTTCCACATCTAGTTACATGATATATTAGCAGAAATGTTTAGCCATTAACAATTTGTAGGTGGATCTACTGTAAAATATCTCTCTTGGATATTAGGCTAAAATAAGTAGGTTCATAATATCATCTGGTATTACTGATGCATGATTGAAATACGTTTTTTCAGAAACTATAGCTTTTTGTGCTTATACTGAGATGTAGCACACTTAGACAATGCATCACATATAATTTACAGGTTTATTCTTAAAGGTTAGGTTACTAATCTACCATCTTTGAAACCAAAGACAACCCTCTACTGATTCCCCCTCAGCTGCCTTCTTTACTCTAAGCTACTAGTAAAATTACAGTATCTGTTTAAATAAGTAGGAAAAAATGACAGCATGCAAGGTCCCAGGAACTAAAAATGTATTTAAAACAACTGTCAGTTTTTCTTCTCATGCTTTGTTGCCAGAATGGTTTTTTTTCCCCAGCAAATGTGGTTTCTCTGTATCTGTTATCTGACCTCAAAGCAGAGGAACTGAATACCTAACCAGGCTGACTTAGGCCTGATGATAGCTTCCCTTTGACAGGTGCTCCATGTGTTTCTTGAGAAGTTAGAGCCTTCAGTAAAAGTCCCATTCTTGCTAAATCTATGCAAGTATGTCTGCAGGCCACACTTTCACACAGCTGCTCTTGCTACCGTTTTGCAGTGAAACGACTTCGCGACGTTGCTTAACCCAAGCCAACTGCACAGCCCTTCGTATTGTAGTTTCATGAAATTAATCAAATTCCTCTTTGTCTCCAATGATATTCTTCTGTAATACTTCTCTCATTTGATTGCTATCTGAAAGTAGGTGGCAAGATCTCTGGTGAAAGAAACCTTTCTCTTGCATGTGGGGCATAGTATTACATGAAAATTTCTAAATGATATAAAACATAGAGTAAGAAAGAATATTTGGTCTCTCAATTATTTAGATGCTTTTCTCAGTGGCTGTCTCACAACCTACAAGAAAACCTGATTCATCTTAAAGCCTGGCTCAGCGTTGTTACTCCAGCTAATGAGGGGTTGCTGAGTCTCTAGCTGTGCCCTTGGTGCTGCTCTGCAAGGAGGAGGCTGCTGTGCCCCTTCCCGCTGCCTAAAACCAGCCCATGCCAGGCCTGTGCTGAGTTCTGGCTGTACCCAAAACCCTGTGTGCTGGCTTGTGAGCCAGCGGGGCTGATTTGAGAGGCTCCCTGAATCATGACTGATGGACAGAACAGAAGCAAGCATGATGAGAGCGTGTGAGACAAAGAGCCTCTAAGAGCTAATACCTATCCTGGCAAACTTAGTCTCCATAGGAACTGTCTTAGAAATAAATAACTGTGTATTTCAGAGTCAGTTTCCTGCCAGGCTTCCCAGGGAGTAGGTCATTTATGAGCTACTATGGAGCTGTGCTTTAAACTTTCTTTTAGCCTCTTAGAGGCATCCAACTATCTTTTGATGCTTGGCTTTTGGAAAGCTGACTTTTGGTAGACTCCAGGACAAAGAATTGTCACCAGTTTCAAGAGAAAAATGTGCCTAAATGCACATTTGCTGGACTGTACTGGGTCCAAGGGTGGTTCTGAAGTGAGATCATTATCCATAATTCAGTAATTTTTGATAGCCATCTTCTGTCAGGAAGAGAATCATTTATGGGAGCTTCTGATTCTCTTCTGGAAATGACTTGGTTCAAGTGGGTCAAATTCCTTACCCTGCACTATTTTCAGTGTCACAATTTATTAAGGAATTTACCAATTTGACATCCTTTTCACTACAGTGCCAGGTCACTTTTAAGTAAGGGACAGTGCTTCTGTTCAGGCTCAATTATTTTGATGTTCTTCATGAGCAGGTGTTACCTTTGAACTTGGTTTGACTGCATGCCTTTATAATTTTAAATTTTAGCAGGAGTCTTGCAGAACGGTTATTAAAAGTGAGCATGCAGAGTAGATTGCCATTGGTTGGAGAGCGCTACAGGTCAGCAGATGTTGGCAGAAGCATAACCTGTGGCACCCATGTTGCCATGCCATAGATTCTCCTCTTTTTTTGCAAACACTCAGCTGCTCATTTCATGCTGGGGAAAAAACATCAAGCAAATATACACACAGATTGACTTCGTGAACACAGTAAACTGTTTTACTGTTGCCACACTAGCTAAACATTCAGATTGCACAAAAGCTGGTGGCTCAGTATTTCTGTTTGTAGTGATATATGTCTGTAGAGGGTGCTTGAACAAAGACTAACTAAAGTGAAAAAAAAGATTAGTTTAACAAACGATCATGGCAATTGCAGTGCCTGCATACAGTCAGAGATCTCAAAATCTGGAGTGCAGCTACTGCTCTTTGAGACTTCTGAAGAAAGCTGTGTGGTGGTTCCCTTTGCCACAGGCTGTATTTATTGTTCCTGGATATGAGCAAGGGACACCTGCTGATGGACCGTGATAAGAGGAACAGTGGCTGGAGGCTCGCTCCCTGCCCACCTCTGTGTCCTCTCCTTTGACTGTTACCAGGGAGACAGACAGAGATTAACCAGGAGCCACCCATCAGAGCCCAGTAAGAAACAGGATTGAAATTTTCTTCAAAGAAAGCAGGGGGGTTGAGAGCAAATTTGCAGACGTAGGGAATTTTGGTTTTAATCTAAACATTTGTTGCAATATTTGGCTGGAGTAATTTTTAACTGGAGTCTCTTGCAGAGATGCCAGGCTCCCAGACAGAGATCAAAGCTTGTAACCATGCAAGAAGACAGGAGAGAGGTGGTCCTTGCTCTGATGAAAGCTTTGCTGAACTAACATCTGCAGTGCAGGATTTACTTAATAACATTTCCTTTGCTTTATTAAAAAGATCATTAGGCTACATATGGTATCTGTAAAACAACAGAGACAGAGTCATGGATGCCTTTGAATGCCTTTGAAAAGGCCTCATTAATTTATTTGTCACAATGGCTTTAGCATTGGTTTAATTTTTAAAGGACAGAAATACTGTGTTTCCTTATAAATGTGTAACAGAAATTGCTACAGGCTCACTGCTTTGGCGTGCTCCGCGCTGCCCTTGTTACTGTCAGTTGATTAACTGAAAGTTTATTTTAATAGTGAAGGAGAAATTCGATTCTTTGGGTGACCCAAACTTACTTTCTGACTCTGCCACATTTCTTCTGGAAGCTTTAACCCTGCTGCACTGAACTCCTGCACACACAGACTGTCCTGGTTAACAATGATGAGGGCATCCTGGAGTTAAACATATTCAAATATGAAGTGTTCAGATGCTACAGGAATGGGGAGAGGGCATGTAAATACCCACACAGATCCCAAGAGCATCAACCACAAGGGTGTTGAATACTATACAAAAACTGGGTAAGTAGCATTTTCTAAGTAGGCCGAGTCAGTCAGGGCTAAAAAAAGGACAGTGGAAGAAGAGGTGACTTGCTAACCAGCTAGCAGCTAACGTGGGCATACAAATCTGAGCTTTGGCATCACAATGTTCATTGACCCATTCAGCTTTTGAAGATCCTGCCCAGCAGTGTTTTGTCAATGCAGAGCAGGACAATTTGTGTAAAGTGATTTGAAAGGAAGAAGTGAAGTCCAGTACTGACTTACTAGTGGCACACTCACAAAATTGCTTTTAGGCCATATCCTGTATGCTGCACGTCAGGGCCTTATGGTGAACACCACATTGGTTAAATGCTGTGTGAAGCTGTTTGCTTTCAAGGTGGCTGAAAATAGGAAAGAAATGCTGGCAGAGTTGTTGTTAAGAAAGTGGATTTTTGTTTTTTAGCCATAAAAACCATGGCAGGATCAATGTGTTGTTGGTTTTGCTCCAGGGGTAAGTAAATTCCAAATAATGGCTTTCAGGTGGGAGCAAAATACAGACTGTCTGAATTTAGGGTTTTACATTATTGATCGTATACCAGATGAGCACTTTCCACTAACAGCCAGTAGTAATAGCCATTCTTCTCTGTTCTCCCCTAGGTAAAAAATTAAATGTCTTAGGGTATTTTTATTCCTTGGCTGGTATTGGCTTGCTGCTTTGCTAGTATCTTTCTTTTTAGTCGAGTCGGTTTTACTGGATTTCAATTTCATTTTGCTCTGATTTAATTTTGTTGAAGGACTATTAGACAAATGGAGCATCATGTATTTCAGGTACAATTTCTGACACAGAAAAGCTCCTCTTTTCTTTTAGACTTAAGATGCTTTTGCAGTCTTTTGGCAACTGGGCTGATGCTGGTTTTCCCTCTATCAAGTTTCTATCATAGCTGAGTCCCCTGTCATGTATTGTCTGTCACTAACAGCTTCAAATGAAATAAAAAGTGAAGTTAAACACAGAGCTCACTGAATTGTTTCTAAACCCCTGTGAACATAAGGGAATACAAGTAGACTGGAACAGTCATAGGGAGACAGGGCAACAGCTGTTTGGGCTGCAAGTAAACATTACATACCAACTATTTGTAGTCCATTGAGAAAGTAAACATCGTCACCGTGTCTATTCTCCTTCCCCGATTCTTTCTTTGTCTGCCGTCTGCAGCCAACTAGTGATCATCAAGATAAGACAAACACATTAAGTCTTGAAAATCGCGTCTGGCTTCTAGCTGCCACTAGAGATAGCTCTATCAGTTAAACAAGTAAAACCCCGGGAGAGTGCTCTGCTGACTCCAGCACGCCTGGAGCCCATCCCTTTAAAGTCGCTTGGCAGTATTTCGCATTTAACTTCTATGTATCCCAACCACCCGCAGGAAATGCTCTTGGCATCTGACGTTTTCCCAACACATGGCAGGCCAGGCTTGATTCACTTTAACACCATGGGAAGCAGCAGACCTGAAGCTCCTGTTTAAAAGGCAAACTTCAGCCTAAATGCTTTGTTAAATAAGCAAAATTTAAATAATTTCTGTAACGTTTCACAAATACACGTATCTGCTTCAAATACCTGATTAGATATTATGGCCAAATCTTGTCAAAGCAAGATTCCCTCTGTTATTTGCCTATTTTTTTTCATGAATGATGTAGATACATAAAATTATTCATAGATTCATACAATCATTTAGGTTGGAAAAGACCTTTAAGACCACCAAGTCCAGCCATAAACGTAACCCTGCAAAGTCCCACTACACCACATCCCTAAATGTCACATCTACATGTCTTTTGAACGCTCCCAGGGAATGTGACTCAACCAGTTCCCTGGGCAGCCTGTTGCAATACTTGATAACTCTTTCCATGAAGACATGTTTCCTCATATCCAGTGTAAACCTACTCTGGCACACCTTGATGGTAAAATGTAATCTCATTCCAGACACTGACTATGCATTTAAATCTAAATAATCAAAGCAAATGTTCCTGTTGCAAATGTTCTTGGTGAAATCAAAGACTTGTCAAGAAATAGTCAAAGTTACACCCTGGACATGAATTTGAGCTTCTTATCATTAGAATCCTGGCAGCTTTTTTTTTTTTTTTGTTACAAACTTCTGTCCAAACCAGGATTCATATTGTTTTTAAGACTGTAGAATGGGATTTTAAAATTTCAAAAAGAAAATATATTTTCTTGATAAATCCTAGCTTTAGGTTTCTATATTAGCATAGTTTTGGACAGAGGTTTATTATTTTGGGCTTTCTAACTAAAAAAATTTGGAAACTTTTTAATTCAAGTACAGAGGTGTGTACTAAACTCTATTCAAAACAAATAGTTGTGTCCTGATTTCTAATGTGTATATAGACAATATTCAAAAACTTCTTGGGATTCTGAGAAAATATATTTTTAACTGTGGCAATTACAAATTATAAGAGTAACTGCTTCACAAATCAGTGTGTCCATTCATAGGGTATGGTATATAATTTTTACCTGACAGCTATACAAATATTTGATGGGAATAGTTCTTTTCTTTCTGCACCATGAACTAAGTGCTCAAAGGCTAAGAATTACTCGCTGACAGTGCGAATATTTTTTTTCGCTCTCCCTATTTTAGATATTACCTTACCCACACTTTTTGGACAAGGATGACCACAAAAGGGAGCCTTTTGAAGTCTTTAAGGCACCTTCCTATCCTGACAAAAGACACACTTGCTATTGCAGCTGCCACAAATCTACTTTTTTTCTGTATTCCTCATATATCAAGGAACTCAAAACATTTTTCAAGGTTCAATGAATGAAGCAACTGGCCTTATGTGTAACCTGTTTTGACTACAAATGCTTAGCCAAATCACACCTTGGTGTGAGGAGTGAAGAATTCAAGAGACAGCAGGAGCACAGCACTGTGGCAGACAGCTGGCAGGTCCATGCCAGGCATTAGGAGGATCATCATGGGCAGGTCTAGATTTCAAACGGGATAATGGCTTCACAGACACTACTTTTTTTTGGCTTGAACCTTTATGATTTTCTCTCTGTTATCATGCAGGGATGGTATCTCTGTAAATACTGTCTAAGTCTTTTTGTCTGTCTGAGAAGACATCTAGATCAGTTTTGTAAAAGGAAGTGCATTCTGCATCTTGTATTCTTATTAAATCTTTTTATATGCACTTTAATGGTGAATGTGTAGTGCTTTCCTGTAACACTCATGCTGGGCCTGCAAAATCTGTAAAACCTCAGCAATTGTTTCTATAAGGAAAATTCATATTGCCACAACCACTACCACAGCAAGCCTGAGAGTTACAGAATCAACCACTTCAAGTCCTCCCTTCTGTTTTGTGGGACAGCCCCATTGGTATTCATGAAAGGCTTTAAATTCTCTGCAAAGGGGGAGAATTCAATTTAAAAAAACCCAAAACCCAAAACCCAAACAAACCACAAATCAATCTTTAAAGAGAAAGCATAGATGCAATGTGCTATACAAAAAGATAGGGAAGAAAAAATATCTTCTCTTTCTCTGAGCCTTGGGGCAGATGGCCCGCTCCTTCTTTTTCTGTGATGGCTTATGTCCCACAGTTGCCTCTGTTGACATCAAAGACATTTGGTTTCTATTACCCTATCTGGAAGAGAAATTCACTGATAAAGGAGTCTCCACCCTAATGATTAAACTCTATTTGGATTTCAATACCTGGGCAGAACCCTTGAGCCAGCAGGCCAGGATTAGAGGGTCTGAGACTTCAGACTTCAATGCCCATTTGCTAATCTGGGTGCAGACTGTGAGGCCTGCCTGTGAAATGTTATGGCACTTGGTCTTCACAGCCCGTTACCTTCATTCCAGGGCAACCATTTTCTTCCAGTGGAGCTACTGGGAAGTGAAATGGGTGAATCCATCCTAAATAACTACATAACAAGATGAGCTGAGTAAATAAGAAAAAAATCTAGAGCAATCATTTGGAAATAGCTCAAAATCAAACAGTACCTAAATGATCTCTAAAATGATGGTTTACTTCTAATTAGTATATGAAGCTCAGGGAGCCACAGCCAGAGAAATAATTAAATTTACAGTTAGACAGGAGAGGCTGATTATTTTTTTGGTCTTAGGATCCATTTTCATTCTCTAAATAGCATTAAGGGTTTCATGCTGGTTGAAGCAATCAAAGATTGATAACTCCATCCACAAGAGGCTCCTTTTATTATGGAAACCGTAGAGAAGCAAATAGTTTAGAGGGGAAGGTATTTTGAAATTAGACTGGAGCATCCAGAGAAAAAGGATTTTGGATTGCAGCTTCTAGTTTCACATCATAAAAGGCGCATGTTTGCCTTACAGCTTCCTCAGCTTTTTTCCTTTGCTCTTATATCTCTCCGATTAAAGTGATAAAAGCTATTGCCACTACCCATTAGCCTTGTTACATCTACATCTCTACTACAGCACTACTAATGTTAAATGTATTGGGACAGGAGACCTTTGAATTGTTTGGTGAGACAGAAAACTACTTTTAGAAACATCCAGAGAAAATGCTATGTGTTTCTCTTCATGCTGAGTAGCATTTTTCTCCCTGATATTCTAGCAAAATGAAACAGAGGTAGTGGAGTTACTGACAGGTTCTGTACCTAAGGAATGCAAAGACAGTTTCCATAATCCATGACCATACCCTGGAAGGCAATATTCTGCCTGTTTTGCTTATGCTGAGTGTTAGAATACATCCTATTGATGTCAGTGTCTGATGGCAGACCTTTATGTGAGCAAAACTGACAAAGGTGGCCAACATACACAGACCACTCTTTCACTCTTTTGGTGAATTATCTTTCAAAAATTATCTTTCACAACATTCTATAAAATGTTTTGTTTTGGTCCATGATGTTGAAAAAGCATTCAGTATGTGAGGTACCTTCCCTGCCATAGGGTTGGCTTAATAAAGCAACCTCATCTTAATATCATGGCTACAGCAAGGGATGCTGCAGATGTGTATGCCAAACTTTAAAGGGAACAAACAACTTCTGTCCCTGTGCTTCCTGAAGTCCTTACACAGCAATTCTGTCCCAACACTCCGGTGGGAGAAGCCAGCTTGGCTCTATGGCCACACATGAGGACATTCACTTGGCTACTTCTTTCTTTGAGGATTAGCTCTATTTGATTTTCTTGGTTAGAATATTGCTTGAGTAGATAAAACTAACACAGAAAAATGAGGGGAATTGGTTCTGCCTACTTGCAAGTTTTAATTTTTCTCCTTTCCAAGAGAAAACGACCATCTGTGGTAGAAGCCCTTCACAACCAGCCCTATGTCATGTCCATGTTTACTAAGGTCTGACATCTCTGGACAAGAAGAGAGAGATTTAGTCTTCTTTAAAACTCCTAGCTGATCACAAAGGATGTATGAACCAGCTGATGATATCGCAACACCATATTAGAGAAGATTTTATTAACCCTAAGGGAGCCCTCAGGCACCCACTGCTATGAATTTGATACATTAAGGCAAGCCAGTGTGTGGGACACAGTGATGCTCTCTGCTTGCTCGGCTCAGCTCTTCAGCCCAGCCTTTCCTGAACATTTTCCCATGGGAAGTCATGCTTACCCCACTGCTAAGATCTGAGGTTATAGCATGAAGGGAATTTTCCCTGCACATAAATAATTTATGTCTCAAATTACTCTAATGATACCAAACACAAGTTATGGAAAGCAATTCAAAAGCTGGAAGACATGCAGCAAGTTCATAACATTAATCATATCAAATCCAGGATCAAAACCACTAATACAGCCATAAAGTATAAGAGGCCATAAAATCCACTGGGAAACTTAAGAAAACATAGTTAATGTTCTGTTTTAAAGACTTGCAATAGCAATACTGAGTAGAGAAAGTAATTATAGTTATAGTGAGCTGTTCATTAAAAGAATCACAGTCATTTCATTGAGTCTCCAAATACTCACTCATTTTTGTATGGCCATAGTTTCACATCTGTTCTGAAAATTCAGCAACCTGAATGCAAAGCATTACCAGAGTGCTTGAAAGCCATATGGGGAGTCATGTTTGAAGTCCGTAAGGTGACATGAGACCTAGAGCTTATATGTGTGCCTGGTGACAGCCCTCCCGCTCTGCCAGCAGGCAGTACTTGATCTCAGTGTTCACAGTATTCTCACTGCTGTGATTTTACTTTTCTGATGAGTCTGATTGTTTATTTACAATATTAGAAATGCCTTCAAAAAAATCTTCCTGCATTGTATTTTCTTTCTTTAAAGGAAATCTGTGCTCTCTTGCAGCAATTTTCTTTCCTATCTAATCATTACCTTTTGCACAAATGCATCATGTATGAAAATTTCGTGAATGATGTTGTCGTGACACTTAGTCCAAATGGAGACTCACAGCAATTTACAGTAGCTTTGCCAATGGCGCAGAAATATGTATTAATTCCATTTATTATGGAGCACTGCCAACAAATGTTTTCAACTTGACCCCAATTTAATGTAAGCCACTATATCTAGGTCAGGGCAGATGGCAGGGGGCAAGTGGGGACAGCCAGCCCTGGGTGTGGGGCACCTCCCTGGGGATGGGGACAGGCCAGACTGGGACATCAGCCTGTGAGTGGAGGTGGTTTGGTGGGACCCATGGCCAGGGACACGGCTGCGGGGTGGTGAGGAGCTGCAGCTCAGGCAGGGCCAAGGCAAGAGCTGCTGCTGGAAGCAGCTCCCTCCATCAGAGTTTGCCCTGCAGTGCCTGGGAGCCTTCCCCCAAGGTCACTGTGGGGAAGGGGCCACCCTTGGCTGCAGTGGCTCTGAGCTGGCCCCCAGTCCCAGCAGCCCAAGCTTCATGACCTCCTGCAGATGCTCTCAAAACCCTTACAGCAGAGCTCACCATCCACCAGGCTTTCCCAAACAACTACCTCACAAAGGCTGCTTTGTTACTCTTTTACGGCTGGAGAAGAACAGACAAGAGATGACAGCCACATGCACCCATCAGTTCGGCTGAGCAGTTTTCCAGGCACTTTTGGCTCTGTGGCCATGTCAGTGCTAGTAAATGAACCATGCCTGCAGCACTTTGCTGGATCTACTGCTTTAGAGAAAACTTGAGTGAATGTTTTTCTGAATACATTTCTTGGTTGTATTTTTTCTCTGTACAATAGTGCACTACCATTTTTATGAAACTTGGCTCAAACCCAAAAATGTTAGGAGTTACACAGGAACAGCAAAATGTCTGGGCAGATGCCAAGGTGGTACTACTTGGCAACAGGAACTATGATGTATAAATGGGAGTTTAAAAACCCCTGAATAAAAGCTGCCGTGGCCCAGGCCCCCATGGACCAAATGCCCATGGTTTTCCAAGCAGTACAATTTTACTATTATCAGCTGTGATATAACAATGTTATAGTAATAGTGAATTTCCCATTAGTATCAGACTGAAGTGGATTAGGTGTAGGTATTACAAGTATCACTCTGACAGGAACCTCATAGCTGCTGGCACCATGCAAACACAGCAAGAGGCTTTACCTGCTCTCCAAGAGCATGTGTTCCCAGGACATTGCGTGGCAAACCCAAGAACCAAATTCTCAAACAGGACCTGAGCAATTCCTTTCCTTGCATTTCATTTGTTTCACCAGCAGCCTATTTTGCTTCTCAAAGGTAACAGCATATTCAATATGCTTCAATGAAAGGTGCAAGAGCTGCATGCCTGGATCACTTTAACCTTGCTGGGAAATGCACCTCATTGCTTACTCATGAAGCAGACCACGAACTAGAAAACTCCTGGTTAGAAAAGTAACGAGGTTAAACATAAAGGAGCTCCCATTACAGAGTAAAACAGCAGCAGATAAAAATGATAAACCATTAAAACACTTCCCTTGTCCCCACTCACCTCCTTGTGGGATGCTGCTCCTGGTAGCTAAAAAGCATACATCACTCCCGTGCCTGAGAGCTGCAGGTGGTTGCTAGGTGAAAATGCAGTTTTCAGATGTTACTATTCCACAGGCTGCAAATGATCTGTGCACAAGAGCTGATCATTAAGTGGTACTCCATGAAGTTTCAAAGTGTCTGTATGATGGAAGTCCTCCTCCCTTGATCTTTCTCCAACTCAGGCTTCTGAATTCTTATGAAGACTTAGGAGGAGATTTTAAGTGCTGCCATGCATGAAACTGCTTCTGGTATTGTTTGGCTTATACAACCAGTTGCTACCAGCGTATGCAGGAGATGGAGAATTAATCAGCAGAGACAGCAGGTGTTTTGAGCCTCTATTCTTTTCTGTGGTCCCTGCAGGGACTGTCAAAATACATGGCTATTTTATACCAATATCCAGTGAATGATAGCATCTAACAAATGCCTCATTCTTTGAGAACCTTAGCTGTAACAGAGCAGAAGCATTCACTTTTGAACAGATCAGAAAGTAGGAAACTCAAAGACTCCCACCCAGCTCATATGCCCAGTAATTCCCAATCAAGAACAAAGTGCATCTTCTGAGCACATTTTGCGGGACACATTAGCATCCATCTCAGTGATATCCTATTCAAAAAAAAGAACCAAGAAAGGAAGTTGTGAACCACATCTGGCCCACAATAACACATTATCAAACTTCAACATTTGGTGAGTCTTCAATGCAACAAGGACTAATACTTAAAGGGACTATCTTGCTCTAAAATAGTCAGGGAGCATGTGAGCCCCATACATCCTATTGGAACTCTGTTAACTCAAACTTCCTGGTCCAACTGAAAGATATATATGCTTGATGACCATCACTGGGCTTTTAAAATCAGGCTGAGAAATGCAACTGCATTTAAGAACCAAAATCCTGTCCTTCAGAACAAAGCAGAGATGTCTGGTAAAATCCAAGAACCTGTTAAGAAATAGTTTGGTGGCAGTAGTACAGTCAGATTAGCTCTGTGGCAACCCCGGGTTCAGAGAATGGGAGAAAGATTAGCATATGTGGTCTGACTAGCTTCCACAAGAAACTGTGTCAGCAGGTAACATTACATGAAATGTACCTACAGTACTAGTTTCATACAGATCCATTTACTGAAAATAATATTTTCAGTAGTGATTATACATCTGGGAATACATATGGGGAAAATAAGACCATAATTGCGTAAAAAACAAACTCACAACTTTTATTTGTCACAACGCATTTCATGTACATGCAGATTGTATTTACATTTCTCTTTTAAGGCAAACAGAAGTTGGGTTCTTATACCTGAGTTGCTTAGCACCAGTAGAAATAGCTAATAAAAACTTAGGAACAATTGCCTCTCCCTTCGTAGTAGCAGCTGCTTCCGCTGCAAAGTATTTCTGCTTTCACCTCACAGTTCTTTTAATGATCTCTATTGCCACTTGGAGCCATTTCTACATAATTCGATCATTTCACATAAACTTCCTGACCAACCTGATGTTGCCTTTGCCATTTGCTGATGGCACAGCAGTACTTCTGTCTTTGCTAACATATGCATCAAGGTCTTCAGTTACTTTAAGAGTTCTCTATTTCTCCACTACCAAGAAAAGCTAACATTATTTTCTTATGTCTTTGTCATGTGTGCTGGCTGCTTCTCCAATGCTAAGTTAAAATTAAGAGAGGGAAAAGTTCACCTCAGCCAGTGGAGGATTTTAAGGCTTGACTGTGTGGAAATGCCCACTGAAGCGCTGGCCTTTAGGAAGAAAATGCAAAGCAGTTTTTCAATTAAAAAATGCTCCCTCCTAGTCTGACTAACATTT
>VYZR01075084.1:93501-106553 GCA_013400675.1 Oxylabes madagascariensis | reverse complement strand
TTGTCATTCTGTTCATTGCTTAGCCTGTAAGGTAACAGATGCTGCTCAAGGCAGTCGATACAATTAACAGAGCAAATAAAAGTGGCCTAGGAAAGTTAAAAAATATTTTCACCTTCTGCTATTTTCTCCTACAGGCTAAAATATTAATTATAATACTTGATTTTGATTAGAGTGNAGCCAGGTAATGATCTTTCTGAAATCTTACCAGTTTTAAAACATTATAATTGGGAGTACAGGGTACAGTTTGGGAAGTAATTTTGTAATGTGCTCTTTTCTGTGGCACTATGGGCCAAACATCTTTTCTATGCAGTAATTTGACTCCCAGTGTGGTGACCTGGTGAATGTGTTTCTGTGTAAAATGTTGTTATCTAAGCATTGAGATGCTTAGTCAGAAACAGAATCCTTGTTAGATTAGGCAATTGTTACAAATCAGACAGATATGCTCACTGAAGAAGTCAGGTATAATATGACATTTGGCACATAAAGCAATGTGTGCTTTTTCCCCCTCTGGCAGGTGGAAAATCTGCAACAAGAAAATGCCAGCCTCAAAAAACAGCTTCAAAAAGTAAAGGAACAGTTTCTGCAGCAAAAGGTAAGCAAAAGCAAAGAAATTTCAGAAACATAAACCTAAGGGATACACTTATTTTTATAGTCAAGGTATGTACTTTTGGGAAGGTTATGAGGATATTTAAATCTATTTTTTATATCACAGAACTTTGTGACATTAAAATACAGAAACTATATAACTTACAGTTGAATTCCTATTTGCAGCGAATGTAAAATCTGATCCACCAACCAATTCATGCTTTGATAGGGCTTCAGGGAGTTTGCCAAGTGATCCACCATAGAAAAACTCTCTTTGGTTTGTTGATTAGGTTTGCTTTTGCAAAACACTCTTAAATCCTCAAGTGTTGTCATTCCCTTGCAGCTTTGAAAAATCATAGCTGCTTCAGTAATTAGATTGTAAATAAGTGCTTTCCTGCAAATTTTATTCTGAATGTACACAGTTTTGAAACAGTAGTTTGAAATGGATATGTCATTAGTGTGGCTCATATATGTGTCTTATTTATAAGGTGGCACCATTAATTTGCTTCTTGATTGCTTATTAACCTAACATCAAAGATTGTTTTAGCTTGTTATGTTTAAGTTTGGGAAGGCTGTTTAAACTGTCAGTCACAGTTAAGCCCTCTTCTCATGGCAAAAGTTACTAATTGGGTGCATGGGATGGTTAATTTTTCACAATTAGTTTGGTTTTTAAAAATAGCACATAGTAAATGCAGTTTCCATAAAGAGTGTGAAGGACAGTATCCCTTACTGCAGAGAACACTGAGGTGTTTAATTTAATGAACTGCTAATATGAACTGTTATTTGGTATCTGAACTTGCATAAAAGCCTTTGAACCACAGTATCTTACAGAAGCTGATGCTGGTTTGTATGACACCCCCTCAAACTAAAGGAGTATCAGTAAATGCTTTCTAGTAAATCAAAAATTTGCAAAGCTGAAACAGTGACATTGTCCTCTTGAAACCCTTGTGTGCAAGGTCATGGTGGAAGCTTATCGAAGAGATGCAAGTTCCAAGGACCAGCTCATCAGTGAGCTGAAAGCTACCAAGAAGCGGCTGGACTCGGAACTGAAGGAGATGAAACGAGAGCTGCTGAAAATCCAAGTTGAAAAACAGTCACTCGAATCTGACCATTCAAAACTACAGAAGGAATTATCTCAGGTTCACCAGCAGATGGTGGAAATAGAAAATCACCTGCAGTCAGTGCAGAAAGAACGAGATGATATGGAAACACGCCTACAGGTATGGAAGGTGTAAGACTCAGAACTTGGAAAGTGTTACATCCAGGATACACTGTTAACTTTGGAAATAAACAGAATGACCACCTGCAAGTTAATGTTCTTGGTTATATATTTAAAATAGTCTAGACATTTCAGCATATACCTGCCAAAATTCTGTAGATGCATGACTGCTTACTAACATCTTGTGTAAGTAAGTGGGGAGAAGCACTACAGGAGTGGTAGAAGACTGATGTGGAAGCAGTTTTCTTGGTCCTAAAGTGAACTCCGTCTGAGAACAAAATCCAAACACTGTTCATGTATGTTAACAGTGGTGGACCCAGGGGGAAGAGTTAAAGAGGAAATAAAAGGGAAAGAGAATATGGAGAACTGGAGAGCAATTTATATTTAGCGATGGAAGTAATTTTGAAATTTCATGATTTTTCTTTTCTAATCAAATATACACAGCAAATACGCTTTTGTTCTTGTGCTCATGGGTCCCCTTTTCCTTCCTGTTAAGTCTTTGCAGTTCAATAAGGAGCAAATGGAATCTCTTGCTGAGGCAAATCAGGCATTAAAACAACAAGTAGAACAAATGCAAGAAGAAGCAAAGAAGTAAGTGTTCTTCTAGCACAGACAAAAGAACTACAGCATTTGGTTTTCATATTTGGCTTTCAGATGTTGGGTTTTGTTGGGTCATGTGAAAAACTAATCTTGTAATACTAATTGTCAAGCAGCTTTTTTTTTTTTTACCTGGTGTTTTCTTTTCCTTTCACACCAGGGCCATTACAGAACAGAAACAGAAAATGAAGCGTCTGGGGTCTGACCTGACGAGTGCTCAGAAAGAGATGAAAGCAAAACACAAAGCCTATGAGAATGCAGTCAGCATTCTCAGTCGGAAGCTGCAGGAATCCCTTACTGCAAAGGAATCTGCTGAGGCAGAGCTGAGCAAACTGAAAGCACAAATTACTGATGGTGGGAATGACCAGATTGCTCAGGTATGCAGATGTCCTTTGACATTGTACAAAGAGCTGTAAGTCTTGAAACACCATTTCACCCTGAAGTGATGAAAATATTTGGAAAATAAAGCTAGATAAGAACATGGTTCTGAGCACTGAGATCTTCTTTAACTGTATTTGAGAGAGGTGATTTGGAAAGCTAAATTTACTGATTAAGTTTTTATTGTTGGTTGGGTTTTTTTGGTGGGATTTTTTCATCTTTTTTTTTTTTTTAAGTGTTAGTAGATTTTCCAAGATTGTACCTCTTACTACTTTTTTCTCATTGACAGCTAAAAGTTTTTCAAGGTAGCCATAGCTTATTTATATATGTTAGGCCTGTAATAAGAATTAATTTACTGAGGGAAGCTCCAATTTCTTGAACCAATGGAGCAAGATATCAAATACACCAACAGCAGTAGCTGGATGCAAAGGTGGAAAGCTCTGAGCAAGACTTAAATTAAACACTAGCACCTCGTTTCATATTTGCTAGAGAAGCAGGCTTTTTAACCAAAGCAGAAGGGACTCCTGAAGATGGGTGATGCACTAATCAGGTGTGACCCCTTTGTCTTTAGGAGAAGATTCAAGCTCTGAAGACAGAACTGCGAGCTGTGAGCAGTAGTAAGTTGATGCTGGAAAAAGAGTTGCAAGAAGTAATTTCACTGACCAGCCAGGAACTTGAAGAATACAGAGAGAAAGTGCTGGAACTTGAGGATGAGGTGATTGCTTGAATTTGTTTGGTAGATGGGCATATGACAGTAAAAAGTGCCTAAGAGACAAGGAAAAATTTTAGTACCAAAATTTTATTCCAACGGTGGACAAAATCATAATCGTGGATAGGAAACATCATGTCAGTGGTACTTGAAAATTTTGTTGCCTTGTTCTGCTTCTTTGTGGTTTCATGAGTCATTGTCCTATAGGGAAAGAGGATGAGAGAAAGAAGTGGTTTCTGTATTAGATACCAGCTGTGTCTGGTCATGAGACAGTGAGGGTACATGAATCATTAGCTTTTGGAACTACTGGGCGTCATGGATCCCCAGTGATATTGAGGGCTAGGTGATGGTGGTGTTCAGCTGTAGAGTGGCACAAAAAAATTACGTATATCAGCTACTCTGGATCTGCACCTGAACAGTACTCCTAGATTCTTCTTTCTAGCAAGCATTTTAGTCTTCCAACAGGAAAAAATACCAAAGTGCACTTATTTTTTAATGTTCATTTAAAAAAGAAAACAAAAGAAAAAAGAAATCCCACTCTGGAAAAACAAGACACTTAATGAGTTTAACTCATTTTTTTTGTGATAGTAGCCTGAGGCTGTTTGGTTATTTTTGTTTGATTTGTGTTTTTCTTTGACTATAGCTTCAGGAATCTAGAGGCTTCAGGAAGAAGATAAAACGTTTAGAAGAAATTAATAAGAAGTTGGCCCTTGAACTGGAACATGAACGTGGCAAACTGACAGGTCTCAGCCAGTCCAATGCTGCTTTGCGGGAGCACAATAATATCCTCGAAACAGCATTAGCAAAAAGAGAGGCAGACTTGGTACAACTGAATCTACAGGTATTTGACTTTTTGATGTAATAACTTCAGAAAGGAATTGGCTCGTATGATACAAAGTTGGTGCATTTTCTCCAGTTCTGGGTCCCTCATGTGTTGCATAACAGCATCAATATAGGGGTTGAACAAGAGATCAGAAATGGGACTTGGCACTAAACAGTTTTCTGTAGGAAAAAAATTAGTAAGATTGCCCTACAATATTGGCAATAGTGAAAGTGTAGGTATTTGGAACATACAAATCCATATGTGTTACTGAGATAAATATTTTTTATACCAATAGTAATATATTCATGTGGGCATAGGCAATGAGCTACCATTTAACCATAGCTACTTGTAAGGTTGAAGGTATTGTGTGGAAAGAGTGATCAGTGAACAGCAGAGAGTTGTTCTGCAGTCCCTGCTTTGGCTTGTGTTTATATTTCCTCTACTGCCAGTGAGCCGACACAAAATGTGCATTTGTGTTACAGGTTCAGGCAGTCCTAAAGCGGAAAGAGGAAGAGGATCAGCAAATGCAACAACTTATTCAAGCTTTACAGGCTTCCCTAGAGAAAGAAAAGTTAAAAGTTAAAGAGCTTCAGAAGCAGGTAATGGCTCATCTTTTATTTACTTACAAAGTAGTTTAAAGGTGTTTTAAAAGTATCTTGAAATGAAATCTATATTTTGTAACCTACTGCTTCCTGCAGCAGGTCTGTCACGATGGCCAGTGGCTGAAAGATCAGTTGATGTCTTCTCTGTTGTGTCCTGTGCTAAGCTCCCTTTATGATTCACCTGCAGAGACAAAACAAAGTCAAACTGCATCTTTTTGTCCTGTTAGGAAGCAGCAGCCAAAGCAGATGCAGCCCATAACCGGCGACACCACCGGGCAGCGATGCTCGAGCTCAGTGAGATCAAGAAGGAGCTCCACGCCAAAGAGCTGCTGGTCCAGGCCCTGCAGGCTGAGGTGGACAAGCTGCAGTAAGTAAATGTCTCAAAAAGAACAGTAATTAAAACAAACCCTCTGAAAAATCCATTCATTAGTGAATTTTTGCATTTGCCCCTCTGGGGTGGATTATGTTG
This sequence comes from Oxylabes madagascariensis, assembly GCA_013400675.1. NCBI lineage: Eukaryota > Metazoa > Chordata > Aves > Passeriformes > Timaliidae > Oxylabes > Oxylabes madagascariensis. The sequence continues at coordinate 101,171 of VYZR01075084.1, read as the reverse complement.
AATGTTCCCCGGCAGAACCTGACCACGAGATGCTTGTTTGGACTCTGAGCAATTACCTACATTTTTCTCTCTTTATAATTCAGTTAGACCTGAGGTACACTGCTTTTAGGCTTCAATATCTGCTTCTTTTTCCACTTTCACCACACACTTCTACTATTTTACATTGCTAGTATACTTATATATACTTTACATATATCCTATTATTCTTCTCTTTTATATCCCTGAGGAACTACATAGAGGATTCATTTGATTATTGACTATGTTCTGCAATGTATTAAAATTCAGTTTGCTCATACATAAAATTTTTTCTTAAATGACAAGAAATTACCAGACCTACATGAAAATGGATATAAGCTTAACCCTATTCCTTCAAACACAAAGCAAAATTGCTGACAGGGTTTTGTTGGTTTTTTTGTTTTTTGTTTTTTTTTTTTTTTCTGCATAATCTGTTGTTTGTAATTGGATATTACCAGTGCTCAAGAATTTTGTAAATTTTTTTTCAATATTTAATATTTATACATCTCTTTCTTAAAATCTTGTTGTGATTGAACTTTTGCTCTACTAATGCATTGGCAAAGCCCTCAGTCAAAGCTGTAATTAATCAGGCTCCATGCATGGTCATGTCATTTGTAGTTAACTGGCTAAGCCAGTGAAGTTCTTGTTTTAAAGAACAGATTGAGTAACTACTGTGTCTGTTAATCTTGCTGTGCAGGGTAGAGGATGAAAAACATTCCCAGGAGGTATCTCAGTTTCAGCAAGAGCTGGCAGAAGCCAGATCTCAGCTCCAAGTTCTGCAGAAAAACCTGGATGACAAACTTAGTGAACAGCCTCTAGTAAGCCAAGAGGTAAAAAGTGAACACTTACTGTGTTTATCTGTATTTCTATTGCACTGTATGACTTTGTCCTTAATTCAGCATATTTAATAAAGTTTTCCTAGGTTTTCTTAAGAAGGTTTTCATGAGACATAAGAATATGTTTCAGATTTTGTGGTTGATTGCACCTGTAGATAATTCCAACGATTTTTTTTGTTTGTTTTTTGCCCTGGTAGGTGGAAGACCTGAAGTGGGAAGTAGAACGAAAAGAAAGAGAAATTGAAACACTTAAGCAGCAGCTGGACATGACTGAACAGCGCAGCCACAAGGAGTTAGAAGGGGTGCAAGTTGTCTTGCAGGTATTTAATTGAGCCAGTTCTGATGGATTGGAATTTTGATTGCTGTAGGGGGATAATTAAATATTTTTATTTTTTAAAAGCATACTTACACTTTTTTGCTGAATTTTTATTTTGACTTCGCTGTTACATTTGTATTATTTCAACCTTTATGCTATTAATGTAGTCTACTGACTTTATTTTAACCTAACCCTTGATTTTCTGCCATGGCAAATGTGTTTCAAACAGCAGTGTTGTGTGTTGTTTTTTTCTTCTAGTTTCCTCTGGAAACTGAAAAGATTGTAAAAACTTCAGTTGGCTGGAATTTTTATGCTGTTTCTCTACATCACATTGATTCTATTCCCATTTAGAACATCAAGACTGAGTTGGAAATGGTGAGGGAAGACCTGTCAGTGACTCAGAAGGATAAGTTTATGCTGCAGGCTAAAGTGACTGAACTGAAGAACAGCATGAAGTCACTGCTGCAACAAAACCAGCAGCTGAAGTCGGACCTGAAGCATGGCAAGATGAAGAAGGTATTTAAATAGCAAGAACACGTTGTAAAGTACAGGAAAATTCTGTGCTAAAGCTCTTAAATAACCTAACATGAATGTGCCTGTGATTCCTGCTCCATAGTGCAGATGTGCACCACTAGTGTGATGTGAGACTCTTTCTACGTGGGAAAAATGCTACTGATGAAATAACTTAATTGTGTTTCTGACTCTCCATTTTTTCCTTTAACCAGAGGAAAGAACTGAAAGGTGAGAATAACTCTTCCAATCCTGTGACTCCAGTCAAGATTCCTGATTGTCCAGTGCCTGCTGCCTTGCTGGAAGAGCTGCTGAAACCAACAGCTGTGAGCAAGGAGCCTCTGAAGAATCTGAACAGCTGTCTCCGGCAATTGAAGTACGGCCTGTTATTCTAAACCATATTAAAGAATCTTAAAAATGTTTTCAGGAAACCAGCTGCCACCATGAGGAAAAAAGGATTTGTAAAATTAATTATTTATTGGGACTATATTTAGGACAGTAGGGTGTTCTGTCATTGTAAGTGCTTGCTTATATGGTCATTACCGTAGTGAAAGAAGACTTTACAATAAAATAAACAAAATGTCCATCCTAAATTGTACACAGCAGAAGAAAATCAGAAACATAATATTTTTGAATTAAGCATATTTGTTTTGCTCTTAAGACAGCTCCTAAGCTTCTTGTAGATTTCTTTCTCTTTTATACAGCTATATCTTAGGGAGTCTTGGGGTAGGTATCAAGAATCAGAAAAGTAATTTTTTGGTCTTGCATTTAGCTGGTAGTTTTCTGCTTGCTAATTTTTGCTCTTTTTTTGTTCTCAATGCATTAAAAGGCAAGAAATGGACAGCCTTCAGCGCCAGATGGAGGAACATACCATTACAGTGCATGAATCAATGTCTTCATGGACTCAGATCGAGGGCAGGTTAATGGACCTTACTTCTACAAGTCCTGCAACTGCATCAGACCAGCAGGAGACTCCTACTGCAAATGAAGAGAAAGAGAATTCTAGTGTTAGTGACAAGGAAGCTTTGACACTATAACCTCCTTATCAGTTGTCTTTCTTCCTATTGCTTTAAGTATATATAAACAAATCTTTATAAAAATTATTTATTTCATTTTTTTAAAATGATATTCAGAGTTGTGCTTTTGCCTGTAGAAGCAAAGGGCACTGATTTGAAAAACTGATGGAATAGTAAATGCAGAATGTGCTATTCTAAAGGCTTGTTTGAAACCTTGCCACAACAATTCTGTCATGTTAGGTACTGCCAAGTGGTGAATCTAGCTCATTTGAGGGTTTAGTAAGAGATTCAGATGAAGGTTTAAAATGAGGTCAAGAGGAACATCTGGTTTCAAGTATGTAATTGTTCAATCTGGGTGAGTTTGTTAAGGAATTACTGTTAATTATGTAACATCTAGGTTTTCTTGTTTGTGTTTTTTTTTTTAATTTGTGGGAGTAAGATGTATTTTTTCCCCCATCTTGGGTTGTAGCCAAACTACAGAGAAAAATAATTCTTCTCATGTTCAGCCATTAGCAGTGGTTGAGAACTGGATATGCTGAGTATTCTCTTGTCCCTCCTATAATCCCTTATTCTTGAAATTCAGATTATAGATATCTGAATTTGAAGGAAGTTATTGTAAGCCATTTTGAAGATGACCTTTGACCTACGGCAGAAGAAACAAGACTGTAAAGAGAGGCAATACAGAGCAGTTGGTATCTTTGGCAGATTTGCCTGGGATGTTTGCTGATGTTTTTCTCTTAAAGTCACAGGCCAGTAGTGAGCTTTGCTTCACTGCACAAATACTTTGCACCTTTTTATTTCAAGTTTTGAACTAGACACCCATTAAAAAGTATGCGTGTAAAATATATATATATATAAGAAAAAAAATCATAATTTTCTGACTTTGAATATCTGGTTTAATATGCTTATATACTGTAAGTTAAGGCTCCAATGAGGGTTTTTGTTACTGTCATTGTTTTAATGTTACGTGTAAGTTTGCTTTTTTTTGACATACTGTACAAATGGCTTAGGGAAATGAGCCCCTAAAGCCAGAGCTTTTAGAAATGTAATTATTTTTACTTTAAAAGACATAATTATAATGCCTATAAAATTATTATTTTTAATAGCTTTATCTTCTCCCACACACTTCCTCTACTTTTTGCACTCTCTGTTCCAAGGTGTCCACCGTGAATGGAAGTGTTGGTTCTGTGGCAGCCCCTCTGCAGAGCACCTTGACTAAGTTATTTTTAAAGCAGCTCACTTTAGTTTCCGTCATCTTTGGTCCCGTTACTTCATGTGGCTCATAGTGCAGTGATAAGCCAGCCTTCTCCTCACTCTAAAATTCAGTGTTGGGGTATTTGGAAGAGTTAGTGGCAACTCATGTACTAGAATGTTTTTGTCCTTAAAACATAAAACAAGTCAATTATATCCACTGTAGTTTGGTGTTTACACACACACAAAAAAAATAAGTACAAGTGGATTCAAAGGTTGGAAAAAAAAAAACCTTCTAGTTCATGTATTTTTCCAAAGAGGCTGTCGCTGGTTTTGGGTTTGGCTGCTGCAGAGCAGGAGGAAGGATATTGCATTTTGTTTAGCAGTGAGGTGAAAAATAATAACCAAACAAAACTCCCAAACCCGCCTATATTTATCCAAAGTCTGATTTCTCATAACTACCACTTCAAGCTCCAGTCCAATTGAACACTTTATAAGTGTTCACTTATATTATAAGTGTTTTATACTGAATGATTTCATGCCCTGCAGCTACTGGATTTTAACTTAGATTTTATTGGGATCAAAGTCAAGTGATGCTGGCAGTCAAGGTTTTGCAACTGGTAAAGGAAGAAATGCATTGATGTGGCATTAGGTGCTCATCAGAGGGATTTGCCAAACAATTCAAAGTCAAAAGCTTTACAAACTAGCTTAAGACATGTCTGCACACTGCTGCAGTCTACTTTGTAGAGTAAATGGTACTGATTATCTCTCTGTTGTCATGTTCTTGAAGTTGCCTGTATATTAAGCTCAAAGAAGAAAAAACCAAACCACAGTATTGTTAAAGAAAAAAAAAAGCAAACTGTAATGAATAACATATTCAGTACAAGAAAACTACCAAATGTCCAGGATTTAAAATACTACTTGTGCAGCGTTAATGTTGCTGTTCACTTTATTAAATACATTGCCTACAGTTCAGAATCCACTATGTTCTAATATGTTAGTTCTGCAGTGGTTTTATGGGTAAAGGTTTTATCTGGCATCAAAGATGCCAGAATTGTTAGAAACCTTCCTAATTGTTCTGATTGTCAGCTCTCCTTTTTGTGTTCATTCTGCATCCTGCTGCAGTTTCTCACTTGCTCCTGAAGACATCTGAGCTTGCACAATCCAGTAGCCTTAGATGTGTGTTTCCCTTTCCAAGATGAGGGAGCTGTTGTGGATTAGATTCCTGCATTGACCCAACTGCTTCTGGCAGTACCTGGACACTGGGTTTTGTCCTGTTATATTCACCATTGCTTTTTCTACAAACAGGAACACCATGTCATTTACTAAAATGAGAGACAGTGAGACTTTTGAGGGTCTAGATCTGGTGAGGTATTAAGTGAAGTTACAGAAGTCACTGGGAAGTCTTCTAGAAGGAGCATGCAGTGTGTGGTAAAAGCAAGGCCTTTTCTTTGAAGCTCATCAGCTGTGTTTTTAATGACCCAGAGAAGTAGTTGCTGCTTTATTAAATAGCCTCACCCTGAGGCTGAGCTTGCTCAGTCTACAAAGCTTCAGGTCTCTGCTGTCTAGGCAATAAAATAACTTGTAGGAATGAAAATTGTATCCCCTCTGCCTGTCACAGCACGGCCAAATAATCAGGAGAATCTGAAGAATAATCTCCTAAAATTTTGTTTTCCTTTTTCAAGCACTGCAATAGAATGTGTATTTTCTGTTTCTTTAGTGGTTGCTACGTACTAAACCAAATCTAGTTAATGAAGGAGAAATGTCACTGCAATGTGAGAATGTTCCCCAGTGCTGAAAGCTGGTAAATGGTGCAGCATTATTTTTTCAGATGCTGTTGAGTTTTTGAGGGCTCTTGAATAACTGTGCATTTTTTGAAAAAAAAAAAAAAAATCACAACAGAGACCAGCAAACCCTACAATAGAATAAAATGTTACTGAGTCTCTGGCATTGCTGAATATTGCATAATGCTCCATTCCACTGTCTTCCAGATTTCTTAGAAATAGTTGTGCACTGTATTGGGGTCAGCTGAGCCCCCTATCCACTCATGCAACAGGAGGATCTGATCCCATACTGTTTATTCAGGCAATATCCTAGCAGAAATCGATGAGATTTTCACATGTGTAAAGTAATATCCAGGATGAATGTTCTACTCTTCATATTGTCATGGATTATATATTCCTCCTCAGGGGAGAGAACTGCAGTGGCATGGCTATTTTAGTGTTAGCTGTGACAACATCACAGGTGTGCTGAGGACAGGTAGCATTATCAATACAAATTTACCTTAAAGATGACAAATTCACTCCTGGTGATGCAGAAGCTTGTGATGTACGTTTTATTAACTTTGTGGAGAAAGTGGGAATAGTTGCATATGACTTGCTGTGATCAGAGCCTTTAAGTATTTTCCTGTGAAAGTAATTGCTGTCCAGAGGAATTACTAATACTCATCAGCTGCCATCTGATCACTCTGCCTCCTACTAACGAGCAACAGTTGAGTCTTGGGCAGCCTCATTTCCAATACAGATGCACAGATTTCTAGGGGAGGGAAAGATGTTCTGGATATTGTAAATGAAATGGTTCTGTTTCATGTATGACATTCAGTAATGTCTGCTTATTTGTAAAGATAGAAGTTAATAATTCCATGTTCTTGAAGAATGGATGACCCAGGGGCTGGAGGAGTTACACTATGTACAAGTAATGTTTATGATCATACAAAGCATGTTGATTATAAAAATTATGTGCATAGGGATTCCTTTGAAAGTTTTGTGCAATAAACTATTTTTGCTAAAGGGCCCCATGTTGTTTCTACTTCGAAAGAGTTATCATCTTCTCTTTGGTTTTGAGCAGTAATTTCTGTGTTAGGATCCTGAATATGCTGTATAGCCACCTTTAAGGAAGAAAAAAAATATTTTGAAAGACAACATTATTGTGTATTGATTTTTCACACATCTAAACTTCACTATGTTTGTATTTCTGGAATTTGTCAGCCTGTGGAGTTTGAGCATACAAAATGGAACAATGCAGAAATGTCATCTTCATTCGAATTTAGCCAATTGCAATGATGAGGAGAGAAATTCCTGTACCTTGCTGGCAATGCTAAACAGTGTGAGTTAAAGCGATACTGTTTTCTTCTTTAAGGACAGCAACTTAAACCAGCAAGTAACTGCACCGCACNCAGCTGAACTCATCAGGGAATTCCTTGGCTGGAATTTGTCAGCCTGTGGAGTTTGAGCATACAAAATGGAACAATGCAGAAATGTCATCTTCATTCGAATTTAGCCAATTGCAATGATGAGGAGAGAAATTCCTGTACCTTGCTGGCAATGCTAAACAGTGTGAGTTAAAGCGATACTGTTTTCTTCTTTAAGGACAGCAACTTAAACCAGCAAGTAACTGCACCGCACATGGTACAGGTGCCTGTACCCCTAAGGTAGGACTGCTGCACTTGCTGGGAATTGTTTCATTCTCATGCACCAGAGGCCTCCTTCTCCATGATTTTCCATCCCTCATGGCTTATCCGAGACTGCCGCGGCATTTTGAGGTTAATACCCGGTGGGCACCGTTCTGAGGAGGCCTCTGGCAGCGCCCGCGCGTTCCACTCCCCGGGGCTGGCGGCAAACCGCGTGCTGGAGGACGGGAGGGCGCAGTTCAAACCCTGCCCGGCCTGGGGCAGCGCCCTCCGGCAGCGCCGAGCTCCTCCGCGCGTTCGGCCGAGCAGCGGCGCCGCGCTCCCCGGCCTGCCCGGCGCTGCCCCGCGGCCCGGGAGCGGCGCGCACGGTGAGGCCG
>VYZR01075084.1:67878-93467 GCA_013400675.1 Oxylabes madagascariensis | reverse complement strand
CGCGGCGCTTCCCGCCCGCCGGGCCCGGCCCCGCTCCCTTCCCGCTTTGTCACGGCCGGGCCCCGCCGTCCCCGGGCCCGGCGGCACACTCGGCTCCGCCCGCCCCGCGCCCCTCCCGCGGCCCTGCTGCTGCTGCTGCTGCTGCTCCGCGTCCCCTGCCCGCCCGGCCCGGGCACGGACGTAGGTGTGCTTTCTCCTCCCGGAGAAGTCGTCCCTTTTCCCTTCCCTTTCTTCTTTTCCCGTGGCTTATTTCAAGTTTGTTTAGCAGTTCCCTTTCAGCCACGTAGTTCGTGGCTGGTGCCTCATTTGCCCACGGGCGGTACAGACAAATCACCCCATCGCGGAGCCGCGGTTGCTCTAACATATGCAAATCCTATCAGGCGAATACAGGCAAAGACAGGATGTGACTCTCCATTCCTGCCTCGGAAAAAAAAAAAAACAAACCTAAAAAACCCCAGCCAAATAGAGCTGTTTTGTTACATTACTCATTTATCGAAGAATTTAATGAGAGTAGTAGAGTAAAATAATACTGCCATCCTTAGAAGTCAGTTGTTCATTCCGTCATGAGTCTAGTCTTAATTTTGTTTTTTGGGAGCAAATTCTGCTGTTTCATACTGATCAGTGAGACAAGGGAAAATACAGTTCTTGCCATTCTTCCAGGTTTTAATTGATTTGGAAGAAGTCTCGAACATGTGGTCGTCGTTAAAGTAGTTATTCATATTTGTAAAGGTGACTTGCAAGGCCTTATGTGCTGAACTAGAAGAGGTAGCAACCTCAGTGCTGGCTGTGCTCTGGATCATTTGTAGTTATATAATACATTTTACGGTTCAAATAATCTCGTTTTGTACCTGCATGTAACAAACGATTGAAGGATTGCCTCAAAACACAAGCAGTTGCTGTTTCTCAGGTTTGCAAGTCACGTTTTGTTTTCGACAGATTAAAATGGGTAATGAAATTAAAAACCAGTAGTGCTTATCTAAGTTAGCTGAAATCTTATTGTCAGAACACAAATCTATTTTGTGAGGGTTTTGTGTTGTCATTCCAACAGTGTTTCCCCTGTTTCCACACCAAACGCCTTGTAGAAAACTCTTCATACTAAAAGCAGATCTTAAACCTGATTCTTTGCCATCTCGTTTTGATTTCATTGTGCCAGGGTTGTAATAGACACGCAAAACAAATAACTTTTTTTTTTTAACTGACAAAATATTGAATACGTAAAACTAAGTTTTAGGCACCATGTTCTGTCAAAACATAAGAAAGCAGAGAAATCCTCCCTCTCATCTTTTTTTTTGCCTAACCACAAGGCAAGAAGGATTTTTGCGTGTTCCTGTCTGCTCTTCATACATGAATTATATATGTACAGGTCTGCTCTTCTGCAGAATGATTGTGCTAGTTCTGAACCATTTAAAATAGGAGCATTTCTCAGTTAATTCTTTTAAGATGTTATGTTGACTGCTCAAAGTATTTTCATTGAGCTGTTTTTGCAATGAACTTTGTCACCCGAGTTTTCATCTTTCTTGTGATTTTACCGTTATGCAGTCTCAAAAGGAAAATCTTTAGAATAGCAAGGTTGGATATTTTAATTGTCCTTAGGGGCACATCCCTTGATTAAAACACAGTGGTATCAAATTTTCTTTTAAAAAATAGAGGATTAAGAATTGAAAACAAGTGAGAGGTTCTTTCACATCTGTCGTAGTCTTGTCGGCAAGTCAGATAATCGAAACAGTGAGGTTGCTTGGAGGCTCAGGAATCACAAGGGAACTACAATACTTCAGGGAAGTGGCTCATCAGCATCAGCTGTGGCCCTGCAGCTGTTTGGTGGGTTTTTTACTTGGAAATACTCTCATTTCCCATTGTTTCAGCGAGGTTCCAGTTAATACTTGTGAAATGTTCAGGGACTTGAGGTTATGTTGTTATGAGGTTATGTCTCTAACCACAGACATTCGAAATAAGATGTTCATATAAGCTAGAGACAGCTCTCAAAGGAAAATTTCAAAGGAAATGTCTCTCCAAGGAAACAACCCTCAAACACATATGACTGTTGACTTGTAATAATTAAAGGACTATTTAAGTTTGGCATTAAGTGCGTTTTCTTAGTAAGTCCTAATACTAGGAATGTGTTTGTTCTGACTCAGATTGCAGTGAAACTTAACGTGGTGCTGTATTGACTGCTGCTGAAAGCTATAAAAACTTACTGTGTGCATCTGGGTTTTTTTAATATATGAAAAGTAGCCTTAAGTTTCATTAACTGAGGATGAAACCTGAAATTGAAAATAAAGTGCTAAAACGGCCCTACACCCCTGTCCAAAGCAGTACAAGCCTTATGAAATGTCTCAGCAGGGGAGGAAGGGGCAGTGTAAGGCAGGAGGGAGAGCAAGCTGGGGGAATAGCACAGCTGAACCATTTGTGTCTGAAACTTCCCTTCCTCAGCAGTGTGTGCCAGGAGAGTCACAGCCTGCGTGCAGGTACATGGCTGCAGTGCCTGATGAAATAATGTGAAAGCTTCTTCCATTCTTGAGCTGCCCAAATCCTGGATTTTTCAGTTGTGTTTTTCAGAGCAAGGAATTTGTGTTGGCGTCAGCTTGGTTTTAGTATCTTCTCGCTGACCAGTGTGGAAGCTATCAGTGTGGATTACATGGAGGGACGTGAGCTGGGAGAATTGTGTCATAGCAGAGAGAAGGATATTCCTTTGGAAATGGAGAAATTCTCCCGGCTTCTGTTTTCTGTTGGAGAGGGAGATCTGAAAAGATCAGTTGTTTTTGTCTTCTGGCTGTTTGCTCTCAAAACAGGCCTGGGAAACAACATGTTGTGTACATATTTCCAGCCTTGCATCACGGCCAGAGAAAGCCCGTCCTGGCTGGTGTGTTATTCTTATGCCTTAGACTTGTGTCAGCCAGAAAGTCCTAAGGAAATACTAGAAATAGTTCTGTGCCTGTAGCTGGAGGTGCAGCCCCTTTTCTTGGGGCTGACTGGTGCTCGTGTCCTTGTATTGCACTGCACAAATAGATTGTGCCTTTCTTGTCAGGAATCAAATACTTCTCAGCCTGTCATAAATTTTAATTAATAAATGCTCTAGATTGAATTTTCACTCCAGAAGAAATTGAAAAAGGACTACCAAGAATAAAACGTAAGCTGCAAATGTTAAGTAGTCAAGAGAGGAGGAAATAAACTTGGTATAGGTCTGGTAGCTTAAAAACAGTGAGTTGAAAAATATTTTGTCTTCTCTGCATTGCAAGGATCTCTTCAGAATCCCAGAAAATTGCTTTTTTCCTTGGCTTTAATACACCATTGAAGTAGCAGAAGAAAAGTTGTGTTTTTTACAGTTTCTCTCCTCTTCTTTTTTGCCTTTCCTGTAGGTGAAATAACAATGGATACAATATTATCCCGGTTAAAGAAGCTCAGCCACGATGAGCTTAGAGAAGAGATTGTGAAAGCAGGACTGAAATGTGGGCCTATTACCGCAACTACGAGGTTTATTTTTGAAAAAAAATTGGCTCAGGCCCTGTTGGAACAGCAAGGAGCACTGGAGGAGCAAGGGTCTGCTGTGTCAGAGGAGGCTGCTGGAAATGTCCCAGTGAATCACAACGGCCATGGAAGCGCTGCTGAGGAGGCGGACTTTGGGTACTGTGTGGGTCTGAACCCTCCAGAAGAAGATGCTGTGACACACATGAACTGTTCAGCTCCAGCCTGTGGTGCTGATTCACAAATCACTGCTCAGACACCGTCCAGAGATCCTCCACTGTTCTATGGTGTTTGCCCAGTTTATGACGACATACTGGCAAGGAATGGTAAGTACTCGCTTCCCTTATTTCCAGTGATAGGCATTTTAGTCATGTCTGAGTAGGATTCTTTTATGTAGCAGGTGTTCTGAGCACCACTGCATTGGTATTGTAAGCGTTGCTTGAAGTATTTCTTTGTTCCTGTAAATAGTATTTATTTGATCTTGTGAGGCAAAGAAACACAGTTACAAGACATCCCAGCTGTTTGCTGTTACAGTTCCTACACATGAGGATCCTCTACCCTGTATAGCTCAGATGAAGAAAATTATTTCTTATTGCTACTCTTGGACCTATCCTGTGCCTTTAATCTCTCTCAAGAATAAAAAATAATCCTGTAAATAAAAAATCAAAAAGCTATCTATACTGTCATCAGTTGAAACTTAAATGATCTCTTCTAAAAGTTTTCACATCTTCCTTTCTGTTCCTGGCAGGGGTAGAGTAGTGCACAGGATCATTTCCTCTGAGACAATAGTAAGAATTCTTACTATGAAAATGTCCATTAAGATATCCTTATTTGAACAATCTCATTAAAAGGAGAAGAAGAAGGATTTGTTTATTATTTGTTATTATGGTACTGTAGAGATCTTTAAGTTGTGGATCAGTTACAAAGTTGGTCTTTCTGAACAAGACAGCATCAAAAGTAATGCAGGGTGAATAAGCTCTGAGTTTGCTTTTCCATCTGGAAGTGAAATGCTCTGTTGAAGGTGGCCCATCCATTAGAGGGGGTGTTGATTGATGGGAATGGCTGAGCCCTGGACAGGGCCCACCTGACATTACCTGGAGTGTGTGAGAGGCTCCTACTCAGTTTACAAGAGGCAAGATTTCAAAGGACTTTTGACCTTTATGCCATGTTTGGAAGAGAAACGGTCTTGAGACCAAAGCTGGAATGATAGTCTAAGAATTCTGTAATCTGTGTCTAGGAATTGAAATCTGAGATTATTGAAACAACGTGACTTTGGTTTTCTTTGCTGCAGAGAGAATACATGTTTATGAAGACAGGAAGGAAGCTCTCCAGGCTGTTAAGATGATTAAGGGTTCCCGTTTTAAAGCTTTTACAAACAGAGAGGATGCTGAGAAATTTGCTAAAGGAATCTGTGATTATTTCCCATCTCCAGGCAAGTCCTCTTTATGTTTGTCTCCAGTGAAAATGGGATCATTTAACAGAGGTAAGTGGGGAATTCATCTCTGTTCAGTAGATGCAGTAGACAGCCTTGATTATTTTTTTGAGAGAGAAGAAGCAACAGCTGCCTTACCAATATACTAATAACAGAAAAAATTGAAAGGGTGAAGCACTGAATAAATTGAAGTTTAAAAGAACTTTTATTTTAGGTGTAGAAATGTTTAAAATGTGGAAAATGTTTTAAATGTAAAATACCATTGCTACTTCTCTAAAGCTGAAATGTAGGTAATAGTCTGCATGGATACCCTGCTTTGTATTCCATGGTCATGTTTGTTAGGATTCGATTTTGCTCATGGACTTCAGGATTTTCAGGTTCAGTAAGACGCTGATAAAATTGCACAGTATATTAAAACTGTACTCAATTCTTAAGTAAATTTGTAAGTTCAGAAATAAAATGGTAAGCACTGATCATATTTCACAGTGTTCCCAGTTGCTAGATTAAAGTGATTTAAGAGTCACAGAACTGCAGAAGCAATTTTAATAATCAGAAAATTGTTTCTTGCTGAATTTTGCTTTTAAGTTTGGATGAGAGCAGACTGGTAATTACAAAGTTTACCAGTCCTTATTAAAGTCTGAAACAGTTTTACAAGATGATTAATCATTTTCCCCTCCCTCCCTATTACTAACTACTAGTGTATTTAAATGTCTTGTTATTGAGTTTAGTTTCCTTTACTCCCTTATATTAAAGATGCCACATTAATACATGGTTTAGATTAAAAGCGTAATTGTCATGGCCTGGGTGTGCGAATGGTGATCACTGGAAAGAATGTATCTAGAAAGGAGGGATTTGTGTTTTGATAGATGGCTTGTGCTCCCCTGAGAGTGACACTGTGAATAAGGAGAGAGCCAACAGCTACAAAAGTCCACGGACTCAAGATCTCACAGCTAAGCTCCGGAAAGCTGTCGAGAAAGGAGACACAGCAACGTTTTCAGACCTCATTTGGAGCAACCCTCGTTACCTGATCGGGTCAGGAGACAACCCAACGATCGTACAGGTGAAAAAACTGCAACAAAACAGGAAAATCCAGGTTCTGGTTTAGTGATGTAGCTTTTGGGGCCTGAAAGAAGTGGAAGGAATGATGTTTCCTGCTCCTCCTTCAAGACACCTTGTTCCACCCAGCGCAGGGTTTCTCTGTTCATTGGCAGCAGCTGGGGCACTTCTCTGTAAGTCACCCTGAGAGCTCCCTTTGCTCCAGCAGAGCTGCAGGAACTGAGTGTGCAGTTCTTCAGGGGAGGAGCAGTTGTATTCAGTAGTGCAAGAATAGTCTTGTCTTCTTATTCTTTGGTCTCCTCCAAGTAATTGCAATCTTTTTTAAAACAGACTCATTTTAAGGACCAGGGTAGGGCCTAGGCTGTAATTAGGTGTTCCTACAGCATTGCTTACCTAAGCATCCCTATTGAATTTCAGAACCGTGTATAAAGTGCCATTTAGCAAATACTGACAATCTTCCTTCAACTTGTGTCAGACCAGCTTTGTGAAGCTGCTGAAATTTTTTGTGTAATAGAGCAAAGCAGCTGAATTTTCTGTATCTCTACCCATTTTCCTGCTCTTTTTCTAAACTGAACTTGCTACCTGTCTTTATTGTGTAATATCTTAATGTACCTTTTTTGCCACATTCTTTCCTTAAATAAAGTCACTGAGTGTAAGAATAATTTCATTAATTACAAGAATAATATGGTTGTACAGATAAGTCTTTACAAAAATATCCATATAAGACTCAGTGTAGGAACCCATGTACTTTCACAGTTAAATCAGTTACATCTCTGGGTGTAAGAAAGCTGTTTAGATTGAGGTTCATTCTAATATTGGTCTTTTTTTCCAGGAAGGGTGTAGGTACAATGTCATGCATGTTGCTGCCAAGGAGAATCAGCCTGCGATCTGCCAGTTATTGCTGGACACTCTGGAAAATCCAGAATTTATGAGGCTGATGTACCCAGATGATAACGATGTCATGTTGAAGAAACGCATCCAATATATTGTTGACCTTTACCTGAACACTCCAGATAAAATGGTAAGATTTGGGGGGATTACCTGTTACCTCTTTATTATTATTGTTGTTATTGTTATGATGATGACGATGACAGAGACAACTGGAAGAGGTTAAGGATATGCAAGGGAGACTGAAACAGAACAGAAGGGGAGCTGTCCATGAGTTCTGTGGGTTTTGGTAGTTATTATTCTTCACTGTGGTGGGAAAAGATTTGTTAAGAGCCTGGATAATTAGTCATGACATGTATTTACTTTCCTCGGTCTCAAAATTGAATGTGTGGTATTGACTTACCATCTTTCTAAGTGCATGTGAATTTTTCCCTTTCTCTCACTGCAGTGGTTTGATACTCCGTTGCATTTTGCCTGCAAGTTTGGGAATTTGGATGTGGTTAACGTGCTTACCTCACACCCAGCCATTGTAAAAAATCCAAAAAACAAATATGATCAAACTCCAGCAGAAGTAAGTCTCTCCATGTCCACAGCAAATCCAAAAATGTTATCCTGATCAATATTTTTCATATTCAAACATTACTGACTACCATAGATAGAAGGCTTGTAGTAGGGTGCTAGTGTCATGATTAAAGAGTAAATTCTGTATAACATTAAAAATATTTTATGCTGTTTATGTCTGTGGCAAAGTTTTAGAATTTATGGAGTTAGATGTGTTTTAGTTGGTCTACTATGCATTAAAAGTACTGGGTGAGATGGATAGGGGCCAATAATGTGATTGTTCAGGAAGAGCACACATTACAAGTGATTTGAAAATGAGGTTATTATGCTGCCCTAACAAATAAACTTATATTAACAGGTAGTTTGTGAAAGAAGCAAGAATAAATCTGCAGAATTGAAAGAAAAGATAAGAGAATACTTGAAAGGTCTGTATGCAGAGTTTTGTACTATGTCAGGCATGTATTTTGGCCCTTTGCTGTCTTCTGTTTGTTTTCTGTAGCATTTCAGTTCATAAATGATGCTGCTGTACAGTGCTCTGAAAACCAAAGGGAAACTCGAAAACTGAGCAGGGACACAAAACTTTTTGTCTTTTAAGTGACATTCAGAACTCTTAATGTACGGATCACAAGGTTGCCCTTATGGCTCTGTAATGTGGGCAAGATTCACGTAAGGCTGGAGCAGAGTGTTTCATGTAAAAGAGACAAAAACCCTTTACAGGGCAAGAGGTGTATCTGTCATACTGGAGAGTCCTGTAATTTTGTAATTTCCTTGATGTAGAATTTTCTTGGTTTTGTCATGTGTATGTTTAGGCATTTGCCAAAGGAGGTTGTGAAATTTGTTGAAGACCCTGTGAGAAGGGCTCTGTGGATCATTGCAGATCTTCTTGTGTTTGAAAGAGAAGGGAACCTACACTAAAATGTTATCTGTAATCACTGAAGCAGTGAGTCTGAATTACAGGTAGTTTTACTGATGAAGTAAAGTTAGATGGTTCAGTGTATGGCTGCATTGATGGTCCAGGAAGAAGCAGCAGGCTGATGTAACATGAACTGGATGAGAAGGCTTTGTGTGATTTATTTTAGGTCGCTATTATGTCCCACTCCTGAGGGCAGAGGACAATTCCTCGGCTCCGGTCATTGGGGCGCCGTGGTCGCCCGACCAGACGGACGATGGCCCCCAGAGAACTTGGCCCAAATACCCTGGCAGCCCCAAAGACCCAGTGCTGTCCATCAGAGCTTTTGCAGGCCCCATGAGCCCCTCAAAGGTAAGGAGAGAACTTCCTGTGACTTCTGTGCTTCTCCTTTTTATGAATAAAGAAGATAACCACAGGGTTCCTGGTGTAGTGTAACTTGCACCTGGTGCAGATTGTGGCTCTCTCTTTAATGAGGAGATGAATCTTCCTCCATGGAGAAGCACAGAAACTTGTAAATATTTTTTTATTGCTGAAAACAGAAATGTGGTGTAAATAAGAGGAGAAGTTCAGTCAAAAATTGTTTCCTTTTTCCTTTCTGAATCTATTCAAAGAGCACCTTTGGCAGACCTTTCATTTCTTACAGATAATTGCTGTAACTTTCTAACCTGAAGCAAAGCCTTTCAAGGCAGCTGTGAATCTGTTTTAAAAATGTTAACTGTATCTTTATCTCATTTTTAGAAGTTGCCACTGGATGTTAGAAGCAGTTTAACCTCTGCTTGTTGAATTAACATTAATATATTTTTCTAGATAGAAAAACTGACAACCAAGTAGTAGGTGTTGGGATGATTTTGGAAATGTATTGACTGTATAGAGGAAAAGCAAAATCTTTAGTTTTCAGAAGGAATACTCAGATACCTGTTAAATATATTCCCAACTTACAGTTTGGAATTTATTAATTCATTTATTTAATGTGAACATGCTGCAAGTACAACAGCTTTAGAAACAGTAAATAAATACAGTGGAGGACTTTGTGTCATCTGATGGTTGCATTCTTTAAGACTGAGTTCTACCAAAATGCTTAATGCTTTTTCTCCTAAATGTTCTTGACCAATTTTCTGTTCAACTGACAGAAATTTAAATATCATTTATACTCTGAAAAATATTATCTAGGGTGTAAACAGTTCATAATTTTGACTGCTGACAGGTATTTTTAATGTCTGAATGTAATTCTTAGTCATCATTGTGATCTTTGTCATAGAAAATCAAGAAGTGTGGGATTTTGCAAAAAATTTCCCTTGGGGCATTCCAACTCCAAAATAGACAGCAAGAATTTATTCTAATAATTGTAGCAAGTCTGTGCATATAAAAATGTCCCCATTTGCATCCTAGAAAACAATGACCAGGAAGCATTTGTAATTAAATAGAATAACGTGGCAAAATCACAAGACACTTCTGTTTCCTGCTGCACACACATTAAAACCAGGCAGATGTGGTGTCTGTGCAGTTGTTTTGCAGATGGTTGTACATTATGGTCCTTCTCTTCCATGAGCAGTTAGATCAAAATAACCACGAGTGGTGACAAGGAGTAACTTTAGATCCAGTGTGAGACCCTTCGTAGCTGGAGTTGAACAGCGCTTGTGCACAGCAAACAGCTGAACATCTTCTAGATCTCTAGGCAGATGTGTAGCCAGCCCTGAGTTCATACTGTGGGGAGAAGTTTCTGAATTTATTTCTGTTTTTTAAAGGCTGAAGAATTTCGCAGGCTGTGGAAGACTCCACCTCGAGAAAGAGCTGGCTTTTTCCACAATGTCAGGAAATCTGATCTGGAGAGAGGTGTTGAAAGAGTTGGAAGGTATCTAAAAGACTGTCAATATAAAAAATTGATAATAGAGTGTGTAAAAGCAAGAGACTGTGCTGAGAGTACAGTTATTACTGCATAATATCTTAGGGCAAAAGCTACTGCAGAAATATTTAATGAAGTATTTTGCAGTTTGATTTTTACTGTATATTTGTGTAAACAAGATAGTTAAAATGTGAGACCTGGCTTTATTAGCTTTGGCTATAAAGATACGTTAGCTATTATTGATGGTATGTGTAGAATGCTTTTCACAGACATTTACTTGCCTCATTTGTCAGATCTAAAATTATGCATAGCCTGTTCTGTGAAAGTGAGGGATCGTTAAAAAGGAGCAGAATGAAAAGATCCTAATACAAATGTGCTGCTTTATAAAAGCTGTGTGTGTGTGGTGTGTCCTTGCTGTTAAAATACCTTCTATCAGCAACACATGGAAAACAATACTTGGTTAAAAGCTGACTGCATTTCACTCTTTAAAATAATCCCTCACTTCCTCCTCCCTCTCCCATTCCCAAATAGAAAAAGCTGGTGAATGCATTATCAGTGGGGATTCTTATCTATCTGATGTCTAGATACAGTCAGCTTAAAAATAGCAATGTTTATGCTGCTAACTGTAAAAATAGTAGATGAAATGTGAAAAATGCTCTAGAACAAATGAAGTAATACTTTGCTGAGGATGTGTCTGTGCTTTTGCAGACTGTTGATTGTTGTGGGATTGTGTTGCCTGGTTGCACGTTTGTGCTCCTGTTCATAGCTGTTAAAATGTGATCAGAAAAGTTATTGTCAAACTTATATTTATGTCTTCACAAATGATTCGTTTTATTTTATTTATTGCAGGGAGTTAGCTCATGAGCTGGGGTTCCCGTGGGTTGAATACTGGGAATTTCTGGGCTGTTTTGTTGATCTGTCTTCCCAGGAGGGGCTGAGAAAATTAGAAGAGTACCTGAGTCATCGTGAAATGAGCGAAAAGGCTCAGCCAGAAACAGGGGAAAATGAAACTTGCAACAGATATAAAACTCCACATCCCTCTGGTAAGAAAAGGGCAAATGCTGCACACAATGGGCTGTACCTGGGGAGAAGAGGGACAGAAAAAGCTTGGTGCCCAGGGGAAGCAGCATTCACCTGTTGTGGTTGCTGTTATTCATCTGTTATCTAGACAGTCTGATTACAGCATCAAAAAAGGAGCCAACAACATTGTGAATGTAGAAGTACAGTCTTTATCTTTCATGTGAAGTACTTTATTTGAGTGTAGCCCCCAAATGAAATCCCTATGAGAAAACCTCTATGTTTTCACTCAGAGCATTTGGGCATTCATCTTAAAGTATAGAATTTTGTAATCCACAGATGTGGAATAAATAACATTTTAAAAATAAAAGATTAATTCTTTACAACGGGGAGTGTGAAAAGACACAAAAAGCAAAACCCAGGAAAGCTTTTATACCTTAAACCACTGGTTGCCACGTGTGTGTCTTGCATTTTTAGTTTTAGTCAGGTTAGTTCATGCTGTTACATAAAACCAGAGAGGTCTTCAGGAAGTAGAATAAGGCATAAAGATTGTGTATTTGTTCCTAGCTTATGTATTTGACATTCTGTTTAAAGTCTTCTTATGTGTTGCTCTTGTTAAAATTGTTTTCAGGCAAAAGTAAAAAGTCCTGCAATTCCATTTCTGTCGGAGCATTTTTGGACGAGGATGATGATGACATGAGCTTGGAAGAAATTAAAAACAGACAAAATGCAGCACGAAATATCAGCCCCTCTCTGGTGTCCAAGGAGCCCAGCATCGATGCCATTGGAGATGCCGAATGTGATATCCTGTCCATGGAGTGTGCAGGAAACATCATAGAGACCTCAGCTCACCCTCGGCACTACGAGAAGGGAGCTGCTAGCAGCAAAAATGGGTTTTGCAGTCCTGTGTCCAGTGAAAGGATCATCAGTGACAGAAAGCAGCTGCATGATGGGTCAGAATGCCTCATGTCACCTGTTTGCAATTTGATGTCAGAATTTGAAAGCCTGTCATTCCAAGAACAAGAGGTTGCAGGAGTGTCTTATAAGATCACTGAAAAACCTGAGAATGAGGGAATTCTGGACAAGACCTGCTCTGCAGTGTCACGGGCAAGTTCTTCTGAGCGAAATGTGACAGGAAAACATGGAGAGACCAAGTTAAGGACAGACCACAAAATATCATTAGAAAAGGAGAGAGTGTCCAGAGAATCTGGAATTCAGACTAAGGAGACACAACAACGTCACGAACCTTCTTCCCAGAAGTTTCTTTTGAAGACTTCACCCACAAATGATAATTTAAAGTTATTCCTTCTTGGGTAAGAATTGCCTTTTTAAACTCTTACTTGCACAGGCAATCTCTTTGCTTATATAAAAGTAAGTGCTTTGGAATTGGGGTGTTTTGTTGCCTGAATAAATACACGGTTCTCTTTTCATCTAGTTCTGTTTCCATTCTAGGGAGCAGCCCTCGAAGCTGGATGGTGATGTCTTAGCAGCTATAGAAGGAGCAGAGATTGATCCCCAGAAATTCCCAATGATTTACAAATGGAAACATGCAGTGCAATCCTACTCCTCATCTGACAGGCAAAGGTATTGCTGCAAACTCAGTCACAGGAGTTGAAGTACATTTTTAGCAGGTCAGCTTGAATAGCAGAATTTCAGGCCTTGTTGCCCCCAAATCCAAATTTTAAATATTCAGCAGAATTGACTGTTTTCTGAAGTTAATCACCAAAGCCTTTTGGACTGGTGTCTATTGATAAGGAGTTTCCTGGTGCTGCAGTCGTGTTCTCTCCATTCCACTGCTGTTCCAAGTAACTTGAGCATATCTCCACAGACAAATCAGACATGACTGTTTTCCACTCAGTCAGTGTCACACTTTGCTGATTTGGTACTTGGATCCTTCACTGGACTCAGTGATGTTGTGCTGTGTGTTTGTAATCCATCCCTGTTGTTGTTGCAGTGCAGGAGTGTTGTGTTGGTTGCCTTGTGGTACTTAGGTTGTGCCGAGGGATGTTAAGGTGAATTTAATATCTTTAGGCATCTTTTTGTTTAGGTTTTTATTTTTACCCTTTATTACCCCTGTCCAAAGGAATTGTTCATGTGAAGGATGTCTTCATGGCCATTTTGAAAGAAATGATGTCTTACTGATTGAGGCAACACGTCTATATAGAATATTTTGTGCTCTTCCTGTTCCTTCTCTTCTTCCAAACCTGTCTCTTACCAGATAGGATTTATCTCAGCTGGGGCATTGGTTCTGAGATCTAAAGTGATTCTAAACTGATTCTTATTATTCCAGTTTCCTTTAAAAAACGTGCACTGACTTCTGGTTTCTTTCAGTTGGCCAAGTCCAGCGTTAAAGGCAAGATTCCGGTCCCAATCCATGTCTGCTGGCCTTCCAAACGCTTCAGTGTATCCCAGTTCAGGAAGAAACAGTCCCATACCAGGGAGTCCAGGAAAACACGGCAGCCCTGCCTCGTTCCCTCCGGAGCCCGGGAGCCCTGGGCGCTACAGCCCTGCCTGTGTCCTGCGCTACTTTGCGGAGCCTCCTGCCCACTAAAATACAACTCCTCATCCTGGGACTTCAGTGCTGTTTTCATTGTTAGAGTGGAGGAAAAACTACAATGTTACTAAGGTGACATGAGGTTTGTACTTGGCTATTTATTTCTCCTCAATTGAGGACAACTGTATGTTTAAAAAAATGGAATATATGTCTTAATGCCATATACGAGGTAGATTATTACTGGTGATAAGCAAGAAGTTTGTGACAGTGCAGTTGTCCAGTAGCTGAATTAACCCTTGTTGCCGGTACCACAGTGGGCTGAACTGTCCCTTAGCAATGGTGGTATTTGCTGTCACTACTTATCCTCATTGTAATGACAACACAGCCCTCAACTGCCTTTCTTGACCTTGGATAGTCGAGGAAATGCATCAGCAGCAAATAGAAGCGAGAGAGGAGATTGATGGCAGGAAGTGAAATTTTCTGCTTGCAGGGGGAAAAGCCTGGGAATGCAAGGACAACTTTGCAGTGTGGAGTAGGGATGTGAAACTGTGCATAAGCAGAGTTTGCAGCCAGCTGGGCTGGGCAGTTGATACCACACCCACCCTCACCTGTCTGTCCGTGTGTGTGTGCACAGATCTGCACAGAGACCCCCGAGTCTCTGCTTGTTCTGAGCCTGTTACAGACACTGAGATCTACCGAGTGCTTCTACAGGGCACTGTAGAAACTATTGGGATTCCTTTAAGTGGTAGTGGGAAGATTTAAGGAAAAGAAATCTTAAAAATTAGCTGGTTCTTTTTTCCCCGGAGAAGCTGTTAACACTAGCAGATTTGAATAGTTATTACACAAAAGCACATCAGCAATAATCTCAGCAAATCTACCAGCAAGATACCTTACTTAATGGTCTAGTTTGTAATATATTAGCATGGTAGCCAGTGGCCCAGGAGGTGGCTATTTCCCAGCTGGAAAGAGAGAGGACTAAGGACAAAATATTTTTATGAAATCTGAGCTTTTACTGTGTCTCTAGTGTTGATGTGGGTAATGAGTTTTTGTTACAGCAGTCAATAATTTTATTCTGCAGCCTTCTGTAAGAATGACTTGTTTTGACAGCGTGATGCTGAGAATAGGAAAGCTTTTCAAAACTCCAGAGTTTTCCGTATCAAGCCTAGTGCTTGAAAGGCTTCCAGAAACAGCTCTCTAGGTTAAAAAAAAAAAAGAAGACTAATCTACTGTATAAATCTGATGAGAAAATGAAGCTCTGCAGGGCTGTGCTGGTGAAAGGGATGGATTAGGATGGGCTGGTGCCACAGAGTCGGTGAGAGCTCAGAGCCTGGCAGGGCTGGGAGGGAAGGGCACCAAGTTTAGCAAACGCGGGGGAGGCAGGAGGGGCCGCTCCCGGCTGCTCACGGCAGTGACTGTTCTACACAAACTGTGCACCCTCACAGGTTCGTGATTGGTACAAACCTAAACACTGCACTTAATGCTTTGGCAAGCTCAGTAGTGCCTTTTGTAATATATTTTTTTAATTAAATTTTTTTGTTCTTTTAGAAGTTTTTTTTAAAAAAGTGGCATCCACTTACTATGGGCAGATAAAATACAGTTTTTCTCTGGGCTTTCTGAACAGGATGTCTTTTAATGTCTCTAAGTTGGATTATTTGGTGCGATAGCTCTCCACAGGGGGAGAGACTCCTCTTTCAGCTTTTATTCTTTAAAAAAAAAAAGAAAAAAAAAAGCTTGTTTTGTTCTTTTGTTAAAATTGAGCCTAGTTCCATGGAGCTGGAAATTAGGAAGAACTACTTTACATAAATGCCTCTCATTCAGTCATATTCCAGACAAGTACCAGGGGCCTGGGGGTGTCATACTTTAGGAAACATGTTGAAAAAAACCCAGAACCAAAAAAATAACCTTCTGTTACCAAGTATATTAACTGACTTTTTGCATAAGGGTTTGTTGTTGTTTTAATTTTTTTATTTTCATGTAGCAGGCTCCATGGTCTCAAAATATTTTAAGGTCCCACATACCCCCAGTTTTATTCCAAAAGGTTTGAGATTGCTTTTTTCTTGTTGTTGGTTTGTTGGGTTTTTAAAATAATTTAATGTAAATTACATTTTTTATTATTCTGGAGAAATTAATCAGCTGATGTAATTGCCTAATACCACGTTAAAGCCAAACTGCTGGGGTAAGTTGCTGTGGGTGCAGCTGCTGTTCTCCACCCTGGTCCTTCAGAGCTGTGGTGCAGCAGCATTGCCCTTTAGCTAAGAGTTTGTTACTGAGCCAGGAGACTGATACTAACACTCTAGTTCTTTGTCCTTTTTACCTTTATTATGCTTTGCTTTATTTTTTTAATATTTAAATGTATGTTACTGGTATGTACATGTAGCCAGACACCCCCCACACCCACCCCTCCACCCACACACCCACCACACCCTTTCCTTTCACTTTGTAATGTTGTTTTGGTTCAGGCAGGAGACTGTTTTTTAATTGTGTTATCTAATGTGCATTAGTCCAGTTGTACTGCACTTAAGAGGTCATTTTTCTAACAATGTGTTACTTCAGCTATGACAAAAATAGCAATTTATGTAGGGATTTGATCATTTGTGATTTTGTGAAGAAAGCCCTTCAACACTGAGCCTGTGGAGACACTTTAAATCAGACTGATAGTGCTTGAATTGTGTTTTCTTGGCCAAAAGTTCACTTTTAAAGGTGCAAAAAATTAGTTGTGTATTTGTTGGTTGTTTTTTAATTAGCAAAGTGTCATGTTGAAAATACAGAAGTATCCCACTTTCTATTAAAATCCAATGAATAGCTGAAAGTGTCACCCTGTGTTCAGTATGGGACGTGGGAGAAGGAGGTGGGCACGAGAGGGCAACTCAGTGCTTTGTCCAGGCCCTGTTCATACAACACCTGCAGCTTTTGTGTGTGTGCACAGTGACAATGGACTACACCACCAAAGACTTCAAAGAAGAGTCTTACAGGTTGAAGAGACAGGAACTCAGATATGGTAAAAAAGGTTTAAATTTCACACTTTTCACCCCCACTATAAGTGTCACCAAAGCCGTTGTTCATTTCTGTACCTGTGCAAAAAGGTGTTGGCTGCCCACCAAGAGCTTCTTCACTGACACAGGGGATGTGTGTGAGAGGGTACATGTGCACACACACAAAAATAAAAAGCACAGAATTTTCATCTTACAGGTGCTGGTGCTCCTGTTCCTCGTGGTGGTGGCACAGCCCTGCAAATGGCAGTGCACAATTAACTGCTCTGGCTCTCACCTCAAATTTATATTTCAGATGGTTGGTGGGAGAGCTGTTGCCCTGAGCAGTGTGGGACAGAACAGGTCCTGCACCAGCAGTCCCTGCAGAGCTCCAGCCACACTTGCTCCAGCTGCCCATGCAGCCATTCAGCTGAAGAGACAGGAAAGAAAGACAGACCAAGTATTTTATTCAAAATTTTTAAAAAGTTAATAGACAAAAATTGATAAATTATTCTCATTGTATCAATGAGAGATAGACCATGATGGTTTCCTCTTGCCCCCCACCCCTTACACTACACAACAATCAGTGTGTTCCCTACCAGTCCCTGTTCGCAGCAGTTCAGTATCAAGCCCGAAATCCTCTTCTCCATAGGTTGTGTGTCCTGATTATGCTTCATACAGCTCTGACAGGAGTAAGTTCAGCACCTTATCAACATCCTTGTTGATCAGAGAATCTGTCAAACAGGTTCGTTATGTCTGCTGTCCTACTTGTTTCCTGTCCTACACTCGGTGCTCTCTCCCCAAGGCAGACAATGCATGTGGTGGAATTTCCCAAGCTCCACCTATTAACTGAGCCAAGTTTCTACATCAAGCTTCAGAATGCTGCTGAGCCCTCCCCTCCCATAGACCCAGCAGTGTCAGAGCTGTATGAAGGAGGCACTTGGAGCATTCTGCCCAATGCCTGTCCTGTACACTTGCCCTAGATGAGCTGTCCCTGCTCACTATTCTGGCAACAGCAGTTTGCTCCAGTGCTGCAGGACCTCTGACCTGCAGCATCACTACCCTGAACTCGGTGGTGGTATTGCTCTACTCTGAAGGTAAAGTATCAACAAATACAAATCAATGGGAAAGAGCACTCAAAAAATAGTAACTGAAAGCACTTTGAGAAGATTGCTGCTTTCCTTTCCTCCCATCTTACTGATACAGTCATCCCTACAGCCTTGTCCAGACCATATTTTGGTTAAAGGCTTTACAAGGCTGAAAAACATTCTTAAGAACATCTTAAAGGACATCCTGAGGATGGTGGAACACTTAACATCAGCAGCAGTTAGATCTAGCACCACAGCTCTGAGGCAAATGGTTTTTTACCCTCTTTCCTTCATGCTCGTAGCCTCCAGGCACAGTTCACATGGGCTTTTTGGGGGCAGAGGGGAACAATGACACAACATCAATATACACACTCAACAGCTTACAAAAACTGAAGCTTTATCCCTTTGTCCTTTGGACAGCAGAATACCCTGTTTGTCACTTCTGCAGGAGCTGGAACAAGCTGGCTCACCTTTTGCTTTAGCTGCAGTGTGATGCAAGGCTGTTTCCACACCAATCGCTTTCCTGCACAAGAAAAATACCCACAGGAGCAAGCTTTGGTTAGAGAAATTCACAGCGGGGTGGGGGAAAAGTCAGTGCTCTTGCAACTGCTGAGCAGACATTCAACCTGTATTCCACTGCTCAGCTTTGAGTTTTGGGGAATACTTAAGGACTGGACATGTTCAGGCTTACAAAGGTTTCTTCTTTTCTGGACTCAAAGGCAGATATGAAGGAGGAATGGGGCCAAAGGACATTTTAAGACAGCATCACACCCCAACGTAATAAAAATCTAGTGGTACTGTAGCAGAATGTGCTAGTGCAAAGAGACTAGAGGCATCTCCTGGACAGCCTTCCATGCATTTGGCTCGCTCAGGTGCGTGTGATTTTGTCTGGAGGCATGAAACCCGTGTCACCCAGTGTTCGAAGGGCCACTCTGCCGTTGGGCCGTATCACCAAGTGAGTGATGCTGCCGTTGTTGAGGGACAGCCGCAGCCAACCTTCTGGGGGGAACTGCAGTGCTCTGGGGACAAAAACACATATATTCATCAACAGTTAGATTACCAAGCCCTCACAGCACCACCCTCTGTCCCAGATGAGGAGAGGGAAAATCAATATTGGTGGGCATTGTGCAGCCTGCACACCGATGCCCCCAGTCAGCCTGGGAAAAAAAAGCCTCTGCTTGTGGAAGTGCCCTAAACCTCAGCGCTGGTAACTGGACCGGGGCCAAGAGTGCACTTGGCTAAGCAGAGTCCAGCAGATGGGTGTGATTACTGCTGACAGGATTAGTGCAAGGGGACAGAAGGCAGCAGCTCCAATGCCGCGAGGCTGCTGGGAGTGCTCTGAGTGGCACAGGCAGGGCAGGGGACGGCCCAGGCTGCGGCTGTCCCCACAAAACTACAGCACCACAACACAACACCTGTGCAGAGGCCTGCAGATGCCTAGGGAAGAAATTCACCAGAATTACTTTGCATCGGCTACATCATTCCCCAGGAAGGACAAGGAAAGTACCTTGTGCCTTCCACAGAAACACAGCATCACAGCTGGTCTGCATTCTGAATTTCCTAACTCAACAGCCTCAGGAGCTCCATCATTGCATTAAACAGCTGGAAAAAAATACCATATTGCCTCAAACAGCTTTTGCTTCTGATACTGAGGAATAACTTGGTTTTGGCTCTTTTGACAGTCTTGTAGAAAGCCCAAGAAATTAAATATCAGCTACAGCCAAGCCAGATTTGAGGGAAATGTTACATGGATTGTATTAGGGTTGTGCTATCAGATTGCCTGGAATCGAAGGCACAGAAGAGGCATTAAAATGAAGAGGAAATCAACAGCAAAGAGAAAAAGTATGGAAGTATTTCAGAAAAAAGCCTTGGCAGGAACAGCATGGTATTTTTTGGCCCAGGAAAGAATATTCTGTTTACCTGATCGATAATTTCAAGTATAGCAATTCTGAAAAGCTCTAAAGCAGCCCACAGAGCAGACAGGCCAGCACTTACCTAGCTCAGCTAAATAAAGCTAACTGAAACTGTTGTAGGTATTGATCAGATTAAAGTTTAATCACATCTGTCTTGCTCACGACAAATTATCTTACAGACAGTGCTTTGTTGATGGGGAAGAGGAATAAAACAGACTCAGCTGACTGGATACAGAGACAGGCAAAGATCCAGAACTGTTTTCTCCTTTATGAACAACGTTGATGTTATCGGAAAGATTCACTCTCCCCTTAATCCAATACTGGATGTTACTGCAAAAACACACTAATGCAACTTGAACATAATTCAAAAACTTAGTAAAGAATTCCCAAAACTGAATCAATCTCTAATTATGTAAGTTTAAATTCATGTCACCTCAAAGAGATGCATCCAGTAATGCATCTATTTGTAATCTTTTCCAACAGGCACTACTCCCAGGTTTATGGAAGCAGAAGCATATAGTAATTAAAGTAACTGTCCAGATGTACAAAAAAGGTTAAGTTTCACTGACTTAGCATTTTTGCTTTAGAATTAGAATGAAAGTGCTCTAATTTTCAAATGTACCTTGGTGAAGCTGCAGAAGCAGCTGCTTACAATGCAGGCACTGATCTCCAACCACTTCAAAAAAGCGAAATCAACACATCTCCTCCCTCAGTGGTGCCACAAGCCAAGCGTGTGACCCCTCCCTGGAGCAGCCCCGGGGGCAGGGCAGCCAGCCCTACCTGCAGACGATGTAGCGGATGACGTTGGCGTGGCACACGAAGATCTCGTAGCTGTCCTCCTCCTGCTTGGCATCAGCTCTATGAATGAAGTTTCGAAAAGCAGCCTCAATTCGAGCTCCATCTTCGTAATACTGCTGGAGGCAGCGAGGTCACAGTTACAGAGAGCTCAGAGCAGCACTGCTATGCCTGCATCCCCAGGGGCCTCATCTCCCCCAGAGCTCTTCCTCACTTGGGGCTGAACTAATGCTCAAGGACTGCAGGTTGTTCTAACTGTTCTGCACACTTACTGAGGAGGAGGAAAGAATGCAATTATCTAAGGGCTGTGATAGCAAACATCAGCTCAGACACTGCAAGTTATTGCTGCTGTCCATAAAAAATATACTGAAAAAAACCCCCAAACCGTAAAAAAAAAACTTCAAAGAAAAAATTACCACAGCTTCTGGTTTCCAGTGGGAGACTGGAGGGTCTGGTTCTATAGGTGCTCCCTCTCTCAGCAGATCAGTACTGATTTTTTTGACTCCTGAAATATTAGATACACATTCAGGAAGGAGTTGTTCACATGCCATTACAAACAGCCCCACTACTCTACAATCAATACATTTTTCACAGTCTTTCTTTGAGGAAGGCTTACTCTCCATCCTGAAGTTGATTTCAGTCTACACACTTCTGTGAAGGGATGTGCATCTCTCCAACAAAACTTCTGCCATCAGCAAGACAACTTATTCCAACTGAACAGAACAGCAAGCTGTTCTCCCTGTGTGTTACACTTTGAAAAAGTGTATTTGTACTTTTTGAAAAACTGGAAACAAGCAGAATTATAGCTGTAGGTTTCTTTATAAATACAGACATTCCCACAGGGCTGGGAAATGGCTAAATAACATCTCAACTTTAAGGACAAGCTTAGAATTCTACTGGAAGCAGTTTTAAGCACCAGAAGACAATGAAAAATTAGGGGAAGTCTCTTACCTGGGAGATGTTTGCTTATAATTTCAGTTGTTTCAGTTGCTCTGGTCATGGAGGAGTGGATAATCTGATCAAATTTTAATCCCAAGCTTGCCAGCCTGTGTCCAGTCAGTTCAGCCTGCTCTCGACCTTAAAAAGCGCATTCATTATATAAATTGGTGACACTCCCATTAGCACCTCCCACAAACTACCAAGAGTTATCCAGCAGACAGAAAATGTCTACATCAATGCTGGGCTTTTTCCTTTCAAAAAGCAACTGGAAAACATTTTCATCAGAGCCACTACTCATGCCCAGCTTACTGGTTGAACAATTTCAAGTCATACTTCCATCAGTAGGAAAAAAAATGTTTGTTTCAATTAGAAAAAAAACAAACAAACAACAAAACCCAAAACTTATCCAGCAACTTCCACTGAAGTACTCAATATCCCTGCTAGCCCCATCCCAGGAAGCAACAATCCCCCTCAGGCCTGACAGTGTGGTGTTGTTCACAAAGGCAACACCAGCTTGGCACAGTTCACAGCACCTGGGCAGCCTCAGGAAGGTTCATCCCACCTTTCAGACAGGCAGGTGAAAAGACAACAGACAGGTTAAGTCACTCACTTAAGGCACAGGATGAGACAGGATTAACATTATGCTTTGTTACCAGCTTAAATAGCACTTGAGGCCTGCAATTAGCATTTCACTCCTGTTTGCACACCAGTAATTGAGATGTGGGTGGAAAAAAAGTCCACAGTAGTAATTCTTCCCCCTCTGAAAACAGTTTTGGCACACATATAATCAAGGAAGTGTTCACTGCTTTTAAAGTACATTATTAAAAGTAATACTAATTAGCATTTGAGACCCAGTCACAGGATCAGTGAGTTAAGATTAACACAGACAAAGGTTATCCTCATTTAATGTAAGTGATTAGCAGTACTCCCAGAAACAGTGAGAGCAGCAAAAGTGCAATGCATTTAATTATAAATATTCCAGCTGAAAGTCAGAGGCATTTTCTTTTTAATAAATCAGCAGATTAAATTAAGAGAAACACAAGAAAAATCCATCTCAATGCAGTGAAGTTTAAAAGCCTCAGCCCTTAGGAATTACATCAGCTAGCACGAGAATTTGCTCAAGCAACCTTAAGATAATCTGGAATTTCCTTTGACAAGTTTCTTTACAACTGAGCGTGCTTAGAGCTCTCTAAATCACATCTTAATGTTTGGATCAAAACTGAGGAAAACAAACTTATTCATGACATCTTTCTGCCACGAAGGAATACAGAAAGTAGATTAAGGTTTGGCAGCAAAACCCAGAACAGTGCTGAGTTACTGACCTGAACTCATCAGGTGAAAAATAATTTCCTCAAAATGCAAAGTATGATGCTGCTAGTGATACCTACCCAGTGGGGTCAGAGTTCTGTCTTTGTCAGCCCGGCCATCCAAATTGTACTGGGAATGGCGGATAAGGAATATGTGCCTGGTGGCTTTTGCTTTGTAGTGATCTAGGCGAGAGGCAAGTTCTTCATCCCCGGTTTCTTCATGTTTCTTTTTGAGGTTGATAAGAGCCAGTGGTTCACGTCTAAACAAACACATTTAAAGAGTCATTTTTAGATAGGGGAGACTAAAAGGCGGGGGAATTTTACAGATATATAGTCTTGCTTTAATTCCAGACATAGTTGAGGAACTAAAACTAACAAGCCACTTGTATCATGAAACTGATTCAAATCTTTGTGTGAAAGTAAAAATAAATATGCCTGCATGAAAAAAAGTTAATGTCATGGGTTAAAAGGTGTAACTTGACATAGATAAATTTGCCACTTAGCGCCAGCCACCTGAATTAATTCTTGGGAAAGAATAAAAGCAAGGAGCCACTGAAAAACTTGTAGGGTCTAACAGTAGGGTTTTTGACAAGAAAAACTAACCAGGACGGATACCAAGGAAAAGAGGAAAAGGTGCTGACTGACCATTAAAGAAAGAAAATGCTCTAAAAGGCCCTGTGGCAACACCTACAAAATTTGCATTTATCAATCGCATTTACATCAAATAACTAAAAAATCACTCCCCCCAACAACATCCTAGAAAGACTCCAACCTTCTGCAGTGCACACTGAGAATTATTTTCTGCTTTAAACTAGGTCACATCAGGTCTCTCTAGTAAAACTTTTTCAGCCTGGAGTGCTTTATTTATCCTTTCATCTTTTTCAGCACTCTCTCCCCTCATGCCACTTTAATCTCTCCTCCACTTGTCACAGTGCACACGAGCACCCTGCTCTGCACATCACCCAGACAGCTGACCTGGATCCTCCTGAGGACACAGGGATCTTCCCCTCTCTGCTATCACAGGTTTAGTGCTACAGATCTCCCACTGCTGGCACCAAACTTTTCCCATGTTAGTCTGGGCCCCTCTCTGCACTGATCCTCCACTCCATTAACACAAATCCTTTTCTGTCACTCCACCTCAGAGCGTATTTTGTTCATACCACACCTCTTGTTTACTTGATAATAGATTTTTTTTAAATGAATAATAATCNACACCTCACTTCTTCCATTATTAAACTTGTTTATTTGATGATACATTTTTTTTAAATGAAAAATAATTTTCATTCAGTTTGGGACACAGTAATTTGTTCACAGAAAATTGCTGCTTCCCACACCTATTTCTCACAGCAAGACTGGCTGTGCAAAGCCCTCCTGCCTCCATTTTGCTTTACTGAACACATAATTTCCATTAGACAATGAGGCTCTACACATTCAAGCTGTTAAAAGTTCTGCAAGGCATTAAAAAATAACAATAGTCCAGTAACAAGAAGTTCTATTGCCATTTCACAGGATACTTTTGATTCACTGGAAACTATACTGCTGGCAAGATACAACAGGAAAACAAAAAAATCTCTAAAATCAGTTCAAGCACATTTGTAAAGCAGCAAGAAGAATAACTCATCTGATGGCTGCCATTAAGTGTTCCACATGAATGAAACGAGATCTATCTTCTCCAAGAACTGAGCAGCACAATTCCTGTGCAAGTGGCAGAGACCAACATTCCAAGTGTGATACCGTATCAGACCAGTAACAAGTTTGATACTTGCATTTGTTTGTTTCCAACTTTAATAGCCATTGGTTCTTAAGAATATTGTAGTATCTGGTTATCTGCTCAAGACTTGACTTCCTAAACATTCCCTGCCCCCAAAGAGCAGTGGTCAGATATTCTGTGTATTTATAAGCCATTTAACAACTCTGCACATTAAGTGCTTCTACCAACAACATCCAAAAGTCAAGATTAAGATTTAAAGCAGGCACAGCCTAAGCCACAGCACATCAGCTGGTAGACTGCAAGCAGCAGAAAACAAATTGATCTGGGGTAATATACTCCACTGCCACTGTTTGCACGCTATGACGAATGGTGATTTGTATCCTGAACTGCTAGGAAATATTATCTGGCCATGTTTGTTCAGGCAATGGCGACAGCTCTGTAACTTACAGCACAATCTCTGCTCCCTGGATTGGTTTAAAAAAAAATTACTTGAGCCTGAAAGTACTTTAGAATCCTTGAAGAAAATCAACCATCCAGCAGAACCAGGAAGGCCTGGAGCTGCAGTTAAACAAGCAGCTTTAGTACCTCCGTCAGTATAATTGTGTAACCAGCTGTAACCTTATCTAATGAAGGTATTATTTTTACCACAGGGGTGTACATAGCCCTATTTACATGAGCATTTGATCCTGCAGCCTCTCAAAAATCAAAACGATGTATTATACAATAAAAATCTGTTAGTACTTAGGTCTGGATTTACTACGATTAAACCGGAGCCTGACATAAGTCTCCCCTGGGAGATAATTCTACCAGACCGAAGCTAAATGAGCCAAAGCTCCATGCAGATATCTGCACGTTCTAATTACAGATTCAGAAAAAATGCAGTCAACCCTTGCGTGGAAGTGTTTCAAGGCTGAAGAACTGGACTGAGCTGGGTTCAGAGCGCCACTGCCTTTACAAGGATTTAAACCCAGGCAGTTTCACGAGCAGCAGGCCCGGTGCCTGCCCAGCACTGAGAGCGCCTGGCACCCCACGGGAGCGGCTGCCGAGCTGAAAACCCTGCTGCAGACACACAGCAGCATCGAGAGATGGCTAAAAACACCAAAACAAGGCACGCTTCTGCCCAGTGCTTACATTTATCTCAAGCCTGAGGCTTGGCAGTCTCGCTGGCTGAAAGCATCAGAATAAAGGGATGTGCACTGGGTAA
>VYZR01075084.1:37708-53679 GCA_013400675.1 Oxylabes madagascariensis | reverse complement strand
AAAAAAAAGAGCACAGATGTAAGATATTAGGGCAGTTACTGCTACCACCTTCCTTAAAAATTCAAGACTTGAAGACTTCTTTAATGTACTTGCTTACAGACACGTTTTGAGACTGCATGAACGATCTTCAGGAAAATATGCCACCCTGAAGCTTTTTCCCTTGTTCACTTCAGGTTATGTCTGCGTCCAGTTTTGACATGGGGGCCAAATGCTGGTTGTCTGTCAGTGCAGTATTTGGCCCGGAGTTTCAAAGTCTTTGCTATTCAGACTTTCCTATGAGGTCAACAAACAAAGTAGTAAAAAAAGAAAATATTAAGGCTTCAAGTAAAAATATTTTCTCTCTCTCCCACCCATGTAGTAAGGTACATTTAATTCCATAATACTCAATATATTATACAATTAAAGATATAGAGATCCAACTTTTCAAGGCAGAAAAGTACTACAATGAAAACCTGGAGGCTAAATGGGAGCATATGAACAGGGAACAAACTGATAATAAAATGCAATATGCAATGACAACTGATGCGTAAACTAAAAAAACCTATTGCTCTTTTTTAAATAAGTAATACAATCCACAGCTACAAATAAAAACGCTGAAAATATTTAAGACTTCTGAAACATGAAATAAGCATGACAAAAATAAAGAAGCTNAAAAAAAAAGACTTTGGTACCATTGTAAACCTATGAAAAAGTTGAATGTCTCTCAACTGTGGGCAAAACTACTCACAAAATACATAATCCTTACTGCTGAACCTGTACTGACACAGTGCATCCTTTTTTTCTCCCTTACCCCTTGTGAACTATGTCAAAATAACCCTGGATATTAGTGCTTTATACACACAATACTGTGTTTAGTCTTACTGAGAAATTCTCTCATGAACTAATGTAGTTAACTTCAAAGGCTCTTTGGCCCTTCAAGTTCCTCAGTAGCTTTTTCATTTATAAATGCAAGAGAAAGAACGATCAAAGTGGAGCATCACTGGGATGCAAATCTCAAATATTACATTGGTGCAAATTTTCAGCCTTGCTTGCATGAATTTCATGTACGTATTCAAAGATACATGATAAAATGTGCCCTTGTCTCACTCCCTAATCCCATGTGTTTCTTACCCCCTTTTTTTCAGGGCTTACATATGGCATACATGATACTTTAAAAACAAGTAATTCTTGTGATACTCTATGCACCAGAGTGAATTCCAGTTCTTAAAGAGGTACTGCATCCTGACGAGTTAACATCAGGGTAGACTGCAGATTCATAACAGTTAAAGATGGAAGAAATCTGTAAGGCCATCTGGTCTACCCCTTGTCCCTACAGGCTCACCTCTCAGAAATTTTTTAATGACTTGTCCAAATGCAGTTTGAATGTCCTAAACAGTTTGTCCAAAACTCTGCTTGGAAGACTATTCCACTGCCCCTTACTCTTCATCTTTTCTGCCCCAATCTAAATGTAGATCATTGGTTACCAGTGAAAAACCTTTGATTTACCTTTGGTTTTACAACTTTTAAGTAACATACTAGTAAAATTGTGATACTCAATTTCCACTTCATTGCTTAGCCAGTGGCATGTTTTAGCCCTTTAAATCTTCTCATTAGCCAGCCCATCCCATTCTTTAATATATATTGCTCCATCTGTACCTGATCCAGTTTGCCAGCGCCTTTCTGGTACCATGGTGCCTCCAACTAAAAACAATGTTCTACATGTCAGCAAGCAAATCTGCATAGAAAGACTATTGCTTCTCTGCTCTGCAATATCCCTACACCAGGCATTTAAAATATCACCAAGGCAATAAAATGCACACTGATTTCTACTTCACTCTCTCAGAACTTTAGCCTATTGCAGATGCATTGCTTTCCAGGCTTCTCCCTTCAGGCAACATAGAGCATTACACAGAGAGATGATTAACTTTCGTATGTTCTCTTCAACCTTTGTCTCCAAAAAATAATGTGATATACAAGGGACATAATAACCATGTATTGCAGCAGATGTCAAGATTCATCAAATCAAAATATAAATTTTAACCAGGCAAAATTAAGGTCAATATTTGCCTTATGGAGTAATTAACCTCAACATACATGAAAACAAATAAGATGTTATGAACACATTCTGAATTGCTACCAAATACCTGGAGAGCTTTCCACTATGGTCAAGGACTGAAAAGGATTTAACTCCTTGAAACAAATATCCTGAAGAATTATGGATTTAGATCTCTAATCAAAACTATTCACCAAGAGAACCAGGTGGGAAGTCGAGGTCTCGTATGCTGACTGGCTCAGTGATAAATAATAATTTTTAGTGACTTTGGCAACAGTCGCTCAGGATATTCTTAATTGCACACATGATCTGGCTAGTTAGTATTGGTCCAGATCTCAGTACTTTTGACTTCTGAGGTGGTAACTGAATGGTAAGGAAAAGGAGATAAGGAACAGAGAAATAAAAATCCATTTGTCCCAAAATTAGCTTTGCCAGAGTCCTCATATTTTTGACAAAAGTAATGCACCCCTTTCTTGTTTTTTACGGTAAAGTTGTCTTTAAGTCCAACAAAGTAAATGTAGTTTTCTGGAGACAGGAAAAAGAAACCTCAGAATGTTAAATAGATTTGATTGATATTATTTTAAAAAGTTGTTCCCCAGGGGGAAAAACCCAAATTGAAAATCCTTTGTCTAACAGTATTGAAGACCAGAGGGAATGTGCTAGTAATTAAGCAGACAGAAAATTTATATCCTTCAGATGCACACTTGGCTCAGTTACACACACTGTGAATTCGACAGCTCATGGTAACCTTGCTGCGGGATTACACTGACGGCACCAGGGCAAGGCAGTAAACTCTGTTATTGCCTAAATCCAACAGGTAAGGAGGGTGTGGGGAAAGCAGCTGACGGCTGTTTAAAATACGTTTCCATCTGAACATTTCCTTTCTTATCTGCTTGGTTGTGTTTCCGGGTCAGAGAAGCCTTTCAAACCCAGAGGGAGCAGGAGGTCAGAGTGGCAGATCCTTGCCGGTGTTGCGGTCCTTTTCCATGAAGACAAACACACGCACACACACACACAAATTCACACACAGGGAGGCCAATGGCAGACAGGGAGAAGCTGTTGTTATCCTTTCTCCTGCCCCCATCCGGGACCAGGGAGGCTTTTAAAGACGACATGGTGTCTGCAGCCCGAGTGGCTTTGCCTTGTTCCTTCCCAGGAGGAGGAACCTGAGCTGCAGCGCCCGGGGGACAAGAAGCTCCTGCCCAGTGCAGGAACCCTACTTTCCATGTCAGCAGGAAAAGAGCAGTTGGTCCTCTGGTTCCTGCCGGACACATCGCTGGCCAGAAGAACTGGGAAGGGCATGGGAAAACTGACTGATCCTGGACTGACTGTACTTTTTCACAGCACAACTGGTACACAACAGAGTGGTTGGACAGACACGCGCACAATGGCTTTAGCGCTCTCTTGCAGGAAGGAAATCCGCTCTGTGGTGGTCTTAGGTTGTAGCCAGTTCCCGCCTGTCGGTTCAGGAAGAGTCTGATAGACTGTACAATTTTATTATTCCCTCAAGAATAAGGCTGCAGCTGGTTTTTGGCCAAAAGAGAAAGATGAAAACAGAACAAACCCAAAACAAGAAAAGGAGAGTGGCCGACTGCTGCTGCTCCTTCTTTGTTGTTATTTGAGTCTTCACAGTGCTCCTAGCTTCATGGCTGGCTGAGTGGATGGCTCTTTGTTTCTAATTCATTTTATTTTACACTGAAATTTCATAGGTTGTTCCACCAACTCCAGACACCTTCTTAACATTTGAGTGTCTAGCAGGGCTGACAGGCGTCCCCTGGGAACTTGATGTTGAGCCCAACCTGGCTATTCCTTTTGGCTGTCCGTTTATTTTACTGTGAGGTGTCTTCAATTGCATGTCATCCCTGCATCAAAAGAAGTATCAAAAGATGCAATATTAGTGACAAAGTGTGAGAGCAGAATGGCTTCATTCAGAAAAAACAATTGCCCCTGTCACCCTGAGTTCCCAGCATTGCAAAATATCCAAGCCTGGGACCAAGCTGGTTGAAGCCAGTGCACTCGATGAAAAGCCACTGAAATGGGAAAATTAATTTGGCCATTAGGTAAGTGGACCATGCCCCAGTAATATTTTTTCATTTCATTACTTGTTTAAATGCTTTGTTCATCTAAACTAATTGCTTAGGCATTTGCAGGATGCAGGAGGGTTTAACTGTCATCACTGCTCACCACTGAGCTTAAGCCGAACTGTGTCTTAAAATCAGAAATAAATTCTCAGAAAAAACATTTACCAGTTAAATATCCAGGTAAACAAAACTTTGTTGCTCATCTCTGAAACAACTTGCTGGCACTTAACTTCTGGAGACCTACAATAATGGTTCTCCCACATTCCAGTAAGTTTTCCAAAACTGATGGATAACAGGAGAGAGAAACCTGGGACCTTAACCAGAGGCCAGCACAGCACAGTAAGTACCAGATACAAAGGAAACATGGATATTTCTGAAGAGCAGCCTTCCAGGTCCCAACTAAGCTGAAATACTGCATCCTCAGCAGGGTCATGATCTCTTCAGATCTTTGCAAGCTCCATGGCTTCCAGAAGGAAAAGAGAAGCACATACAGAAGCTGCAGCTGAGGATCTTGTTTCTGTTGAAGCTCTGTGCTTTTAGCAGCAGTTCTGTACTGTGGACACTCAACACTGCTAAATACAGAACTCTATGCCAAGCACCAAGACTGGTCTCAGCCTGTCTCCCTCAGTGCAGGGTATGTAGCACAAGTAGGATCCCAGCTCTGCCTCGGTATCCACGCAATGTCTGGTCAGCCTCCCTTCAGGCTGCAAACTAAAACAGCTCCACCCTTTTGTGCATAAGGGGAGGGATAATCTGCCTCACACCTTGGAACTAATTCCCCAGTTCAGTTATGACACCGTATCACTATGAATTTCCTGCAAAACTGACCACCTAAAGTTCAAAGTACAGCAGAAGTGAAAACATTTTGTCGTGATGAGGTTGCTGTGGGGATGTGACAGAACTGAAGAGCACCCACAAACCTCCCACCCTCGTGGCCCACAGCAAACACCTCATCTGGGCCGTGCCTCCAGCGCAGCGCTCTGCCCTTGCTCGCAGGCAGATTCCCACTGCTCTCAGCCCCTCAAGCAGTACATACCTCTGTGCTCCCACTGACTGCACCTCTGTAATTTCCACAGTGTTTACAAACGACACAGCCTTCGGGCCTCCGTACGAAGGTGACCTAGGCATCCCTGTGGGGGACGATGGGACCTGGTGGCCTGGGGATTTGTAGGAGCCATTGCTCACCCTGCCCTGTAGTGCTTGATGGGACTGCACATTATTATTGGCTAAATCAGCTTGCAGAGAGGTCGTGGAAGTCCTTGGTGCTCTCGTCATTGCACTTGAGAGTGAAGACACTGAGGACTGCAGTATAGGGTTCCTTGTGCTAAAGCTGGTGGCAGCCATCAGATTGTCCCTGGATCCGTATCTCATGGCCATGCTGCGCGGGTCTTCCGAGAGCGTGCTCACTTGCTGAAGGCTGTAGGAGCTGGGCGTGTCATAGACACCCGAGTCTGCAAACACCGAGTCAGGGTGCGAGTGGAGGAGCTTCTCCCTCTCTTCCATTTCCTTCCTTTCCTGGATGGATGCCATAATTGTCTTGGAAAGGTTGTCGTAGCGCACCGGGGAGGGGTCTCGCTGATGCGGGGCTGGGCTCCCCAGCACCGGGCTGAAGCTCTGCGGTGGCTGGCGCTGCAGCTCGCTGCCCCGGAGGTGGCACATTTTGGCTGACAAATACGGGGAGTGGTACCCCACGGAGCTGACTGCAGAATGGGCAATGCACTTCCTCCCCGAGGGAGACATGGGGTTCAGCAAACTGTCATACGAAAGGCTCCCGTTTCTGTTTGACAGGGAATTGGGAGAAAAGATGCTTTTGTAAGGGGTGGAAGCTGCCCCTTCAGACTTTATTGGATGAAGGGGCACTTTGTCTGTCCCTCTCCTGCCAGCAGATTTCAGGCTCAGGGATCGTGAATTGATGGCAAAGGAATCTATCTGGAGTGGGGAAGACTGATAGGTCTTGTGGAGGGAGCTCTTCCGGTAGCTGGGGATGTCCAAGCTGGGTTCGGACTGATAATCGAGGCTCCTGCCGTCCTCTTCTATCAGAGCCCCTTGACTGTGTCCCTCCTGCAAGGTGATCTAAAACAGAGGTGAATATGAGAAACAGAAGCCAGTGACACGTAAGTACAGGTTTGCTCTCTTGGTGAGTGCATGGGGAGGACAGAGCTGAAGGTCTTCCCTCCGACTGTCAGCCCAGGTTCGTTACAAGAAAGTCTCCTGACTCCTGTTCAACACATGGATTAGCACCTTAGAAGCAAGGAGGAGTTATTCATAGTAAGTGCTAAGTAATATTGACAGTAAAAAGTAAGTTAATGCATGGACACTGAAAACACTGAATGAGAGATCCAAGATGAGACTCAAGTCTCAGTCAAGGTAAATCAGATTGTTATCTGATGATACTGCCCTTGGAAAAAGCACTGCACTTCACGTTTTCTACAAATAGCTCTTGAGCTGAGGGATGTCTGGTTTTGTGTGCTGAGACAGAAATACTTTGAGCTTCATTTCAACACGCTGGGGACCAGCACACTCTTATCCGCTCTACTCTGTGCTATGAATATTCAGTAATCCTGAATTTTTGGTCATAGGTCTTCAAAATTAGGCACCAAACCTTTATTAAAGGAGAGAGGCTCCTTCCCACCATTTAGACAACAAAACGAAGCAATTTTCTCCTTTTTATTGCCTGTGTAGGAGAAAGTGGCCACGTCAGAAAAGGAAAAAAAGGCCATAATTCATTTATGTACTCTGAAAACAGATAGGACTTCACTTTGTTTTACTCTGTGAAAATTGCTCAGAGTTCTGTTCACTTAAAATGCCATTCTGTGCTAAGCAAATAGTTTTCACTGGTATTTTTAAGGAAGAGTTTGCCATAATGCACAATAAATTGGCTACACTGGCTCTGCAAACAAAGAATTATTATCCGTCATATATTTAATCAGAAATGCAGTTGACACAGCTTGTTCTTTAGTTTCTTTTACAGGAAGACTATTGAAAGAAAAAACTGAATGACAAACCCCTGGTTTATTGTGGATTTTCTAAAAAAGCTTTTTCCTTTCAGCTAGAAGATAGAGAAATATGCAAAACAGCTCACTCTCTTCTAGAGCACGGTGCTAAATTTGTCCTTCTCTGGAAAAAGGAGACCAAGTGACAGCCTGTAAAGGCGGATGAGAGCAATGACGTAGCTTGTAAGTGTATTTGTGCTACTTATCCTTGTGTCCCAATGCCTCTTTCCTAGCAGCTTTCACTGCTCAAAAGCAGAATTACATTGACAGGCTAAAGAACCGATAATGAGCAGACACCATGGCATTTCTCACACAGCCCAGTCTCTTTCCCTCTGTACCTCCTACTTAGGCTTGGCAGACAAATCCACGCCCTCCTATCAGCTCACCACGTGAACTCCATTTTATGATACTCCCAGCTGACTACTAGAGGGTTGTGACTACTACAAAACTGAACAAGTCCCCAGAGCTTGCACACCAGTCAGCAACAGCAACAGCACTGTTTTGGGGTAGGATTGAAACAGCAACCCTCAGAGAGAAGGTGCTGCTCTCTGTTATCATTTCACAGCACTGCCCAGTCCCCTGGCCTAATCAGAACCTGTCCTATATCTATATTGCATCTCTGGCTGTGCACTGAATGAACACAAGCCTGCCTTCCTTGGCTCGCTGACTTTTGGCATTATGACTCAGAATGCTGTGGCTTCCACAGCTCCAAATTGCTAGATGATGCCTGTAAATAGAATATTTTGAACTGGATGTCAAGCCATTTTTCATGTAATAAAATGAAAATGATAGGATATTAAACTTTTTGGATACAGTGAACATACTGTTGTTCTTGTGTTCCCTTTCATAAGCCACTCGTTTCTTCAATAAGTGGACAAATCCAGAGAATAAGATTTACCATTACTGCAGCAAGACTAAAACTTAAACTTGATCATAGCTGGAATTCCACTATCTGTCACCATCTTTCTTTTCAAAATGAGAAGGATGCACGAAAAGCTTTCCTCTCCATTTAAGGAACATTCTGTCTTATTAGAGTGTTGCTGCAGTCAATTATTTTTATCTACCATATTTTCCTTTCCTTACTTCTTTTATAATACTCCTTCCTATCACCCCCTTCTTGTTATTCCAGGGGTGACACTGAAGGACCTGATGAAATTAATTTTGAGAAAACTGCACTGTGTGTGGTATGTGTTTTTTAAGGGTGTCTCCACTGGTGTGTGAAGACTTGGATACATATTGCAAATACACAAGTTAGAGCAGTGATTTTCCAAATGCTGTTCTCAGGTCCTGGGGGCCAAGGAATATTTGCAATAAGTCCACGAGAAATAAGTTTCACAACTTCTAAGCAAAAGAGAAAACTGTCAAAATTCCACAGCAAATCTGTCTCATTGTTTGGACCTCAGTTTTCTTGATAGGTGAAAATGGTGTCAAGTGTTAGGAAGGTGTTTTTTCCCATATAACCCAAATGCACTGAATAGGTTCTAAGGAAGGTCAAACATGAGGAGTCTTCTTTTAATTTTCACTAAAATATCTCTTGGGATGCTTTAAAAGTTCTTTCTATTTTGCAAGCCAACATGTTAAGGAATCAGTGAGTACAGTGAGTATTGGCTAAAGGGTCTGACTCAGACAAGAACTCAGCATGCCCAGCTTCCTCTGAAGGGAATGTGAGGTGGCACCTCTGCCAGGAGAAGCCAATGGGAGGTGACACTTCTCAGCATCCCAGGATCAGACCAAGACACTGGAGCAGCGGCAGGGCACTCCTGGCAGCAGGACAGACATGTCAGCAGGGGGAAGCTGTGAAATCAGACATCTTCCCATAAGGAGCACAGTGAAAATAATACACTGTCACACAACAGTGCCAAGTGTTGTTATTTACTTTTACACTCTGACATTCACTAGAGCCCTGCAGTGGATGCATCCTCAGCTCCACACTGCCTGGCATTAGCTGGGAGCAGAAACTCCCGGGCTCGCTCACCTGCTCGGCCGTGGCGTGGTAGTGGACTTTGGGATTGTTGCTGAAAGCTGGTCGGTATTTGTACATGGCAGGAGTAGGAGGGCTGATAAGTTTGGGTGAGAGGCCACCTTCTGCAAAAGAAAAAAAAAACACCAAGTACTTTCTATCAAAATGTGTGTGGACAGAAAGCTGTCAGCCCTAATTCCTTGTCATCCATCATCCTCTGCAAACGGTTCTGGAGAGAATAAAATTTGCAGTACTTTTGTGTAGCATTCCACAAAAATCAATGGTGTCCCTGTGGCAGCAACAGCACACTGCTGCCAGATCAGCCATCTACAGAGAAGAAGAAACAAGGCACAATATGTTGAGTGGGGTAACATGCTTTGGTGAGTAGAAATTTTGCTTAATTTGAAATACTAAATATTTGGGTTGAATTCAGCTACTAGCTCTGTCTCAAAAAAAAAAAAAAGTTTTTTTAATAGTATCAAAGCATAAAGTTCACATTCTTACAAATGAAATAATTCAGTTTGCAATGCCCAAGAATTTCATGCTAATATTTCTGATTCCTTAGATTCCTTTGACATTTTTCGTTTAAAATTTGATTGAAGAAGGGGTTTAAAAGAGTTTATAAACTCTGCAAAACTGACATGAAATATTCAACCTAGGCTTGAATGAACCACTTCAAGCTGGCTTTTTTCTTCCTTTCCTGCTGTTAACTCCCCTGGTCTGGAAAACCTATAAACAGAAAAAAAGCCTTCACCCAGATCCCATGTTTTGAAAGGATACAAGAAACCTTCTAAAGAAGCTAAAATAGTTTCTTATTAATAAAAGAAAACACTGATCATGCAACTATACCTTCACTGGTGCCCAGCTGCCCTTTTAGCTCAGAGTACTTGCTTGGATCTCCTTTGGATGGGAGAGGTGGTTGTACATCCATACTTTTATCCTCCAGACCTTCCAGGCTGATTTTAGACTGAAAATGATCCAAAAAATCAATCATTACATGCAACTTGGTTAAATAACAGCACGTGGCAGAGTGCTGGATGTACTAGTGAACCAGAACTACCTACACCTATAATGTCAAACAGGATTTAGCATCCACCGAGGGCAAGGACTCTCACATGTAAAATTAGCATTGTCATAACCAGCCATTAGAATTTTAAATGCACTATCCTGGTCTACTTGGCACGCTAAGTACTATAATCATCATGCTAATTAATATGTGGTAGAAGACAATAGTGCTTTCTAGCATTTTTCAGCAACTTTCCAGGTAGCTCTAAGCAAGTAACTATCCAAAGAGCGTAGGAAGTAACTATCTACAAAAATCTTGCAAGTTGGCTTCCTGTGAATCCACCACTTTTTATGAGACTAAACAAATCCTTCTGTATTATTCATGCCAAGAGAAACTGAGAAGAGGAGAGAAGAGAATTCAGCTTGAGTCAATATTCCTTGCCCTGGACCACAAGCCTTCCTGCAGCCTAGAAGCTCAGACCATTCTTTGAAGTAAAACAGCTGACCTGGTCTGGTGGTACAAGGTTCATTAAAATTAATTTGAACACCAAGAGGTGACAGCTCGTGGGACAGAAAATAACTACTGCAAAGAACAGCCAACTCTTCCAAAAGAAGCCCAGAGGGACTCCATTCTAGAGCTGCCTGTTACTGGATCAAGAGCTCCTGTAACTGAACCTGCATTACTTTCAGAGGATGAAGTATATGACAAGGACTCAAACTCTAGTTTCTGCATCATCTCAAAGAGATTTGTCAATGACAGACTCATTCCCAGGCTTGATATTGCTCAATCCATGCCCTTCAAAAGCAGAGCTTGGAGATTCCCTCACCTTGCTCCGGTTGAGGTTGGCTTGGATGCCATTGTCACTGATCTTCACCGTGATCTGTCGCTCAGACAAATCAGGTCTCAGGAAAGGAGGCTTCACACTCACAGCTAGCTTTTTCTTGGGCTCAACCACGTACCTGATTAATTGTGCAACAGTCATCATTAAAATAAACAGCAACCTAACAACAAGGCTTAAAAATCTTCCCACTTCCAGGTTGTGA
Organism: Oxylabes madagascariensis; assembly: GCA_013400675.1. Lineage (NCBI taxonomy): Eukaryota > Metazoa > Chordata > Aves > Passeriformes > Timaliidae > Oxylabes > Oxylabes madagascariensis. The sequence goes on along the minus strand of VYZR01075084.1, from coordinate 42,564 downwards.
TTTAAGAATGTGTCAGAATCTAGGTAAGAACCTCAATTTATTCAATGTATGTAATAATTAAGCAGCAATTAAAAAAAAAATAGTGAGCAAAAGGAAAGGATGCATTAAAAAATCAGCAATTTTTGAAGCACTAAAGGACAAGAGCACAAAGAGAGCAAGCATTTAATACCTGGCTCTTCTCATCTACCTTGACCTGATTTTCACGTTTGGGATGGTTTGAGAAGCAGCTACTCCAGTGTCTTTAATACATGTAGCAGTCCTTAAGGACTTATTTCTTGTATAACAAAGGCAGATAAGAGTGTCAGGGTCTGGAATTGTTCTACACCCCAAAAAGTCTCAAATAAGTCCTGTAGTAAGATTATGATAATGTTTGCAGGCTGGACAGCTCAGCACCCAGAATTATTTATAGTCCATCTGATCTACTGCATTAAGATCCTGATTTCAAAATGTGAAACAATAAATCCATTTCCCCAAAAATAGAAAGCCATAAATAAAATCTCAAGTTCCATGATGTAGACCTCATTGATAATCTGTTTTATGATAATGAAAGTGCCAGTGAGATTGAAAACCACAGCAGCCTTAAATTAGATTTAAGTCTTAAGGAGAAAGGCTGATTTTAGCTTCCTTCCTTTTCTCCAGCAGACTGGACATTGCCTGTACAGTGTAAGAAGTTGTGTGGGCAATATGATAACATATGGATATTTACCTTGTTACTGAAATCCACTGGATAAACAAGCTGGTGAAGACAAGGGTATGAGCTTGACATAATTTGACAAGCTTATTAAAAAAAAAATATTTGTGGGATAAGGGCGGTGAATTACAGGTTACAGCCATGCAATAGGGAAGCAGCTATCATAGAGCTCTGCCTTCAGGACTGCTCTACTTTGCTTTCCTCTTGTTCCATCAATGATCCTTGGCTTGTGAGCCCAGCCAAGCACATTTTCTTCCCCTGTCCCAACAACTACTCTTGCTCCCTCATTCCCAGCTGACAGCATTTCTCTTACCTGGGAGCCAAGGGGCTGCAGAGTACATGTTCCACGTTTCCACAGCATCCTCGGGTAAAAGGGTTCACTCCCCCACGGAATTTCCCTGTCACCTGGAAACATGTTCAGGACAGTGCTCAAACCTCTGGTTACAGAAAAGTCATTGTCCAAGCCTCAGAAAGCCAAGAACAAGTCTGACCCTTCTGTCCTTCCCAAACAGATCATTTTTCTTTGAATGCTGCACTTTTTCTCTCCAGCTCTAACACACCACCTCTGTCAGCTAATTCCAGCTAGGAGGCACTCAACTCAAGATCCTTCCCAAAAGGACACTGCTGAATGTAACTGGGTTTTGAAGTGATGTGTTCACCTCTCCATGCTGCTCCTGCATTGGATTTGTGTCTGCTCCCAGCCAGACATCCTGTTTTGGTCTCTTTCATTCCTGTCACTTCCCCTCCTCTGCCTTGGCAAGTGCCTTCCAAACCAACAGCAATGTCGAATCCACGTTCCCAAATGCTCAATGAGAGCAATGTTTCCTCTCTCTCAGATCCCATCCTGGGCAGCAATCAGTACAAACCACTGCCTTATGTGGGAGGGTGCCAGGAACTCCCTGGTGATTGCAATGTTTGCTTGTAAATGAGCATGTTTAATAAAAGCCAAGCCTCATTAGACTGGTGGAATCCATTCAAGGCTTCATAAGCATTATAAAGAGTTTGTACTCTACAGGCTGATACTTGAAAGTCACCATATGGGGATAAATACCAATAAGGCCAGGGAGATTAATAGTGGTTGCCATTAAAAGCATTACTGTTGTTGTTTGCAAGTAAAGCATCTTAATCAGCTCATAGTTCTGATCTAGCAACAAGTTTACAGAGTACCAGAAATACTTTAATAACTTGGACATAAAATAACAGCTATTAAATGATTCTGCAATGTATTATGCTGGCCTTGTTGATATAACATAAAGCTCTTTAGGAGGCCGAGAGAGAGAGGCTGGAAGTTCTGAGATTTGGAAGAGCAACCTTTTGAAGAAAACGTGGGTCTGGGACATTTGGCACGTCTGCATTCAATCCGAGGCTCACACTGACTTGTGCCAGATGCTGGCAAAGCATTTCATATCTCTGTGCCCATTTTCTCAAACACAGTATAAAAATAAAAATTTCTCCTATTCACAGATTACAGTACTAATTATATCAGTTTGGTTTCTAAAGTAGTTTGAAATCCACTGGTAGAAAGCAGTCTAAGGAGGAAGGGTATTTATTTACTCTATTCAGAAACTAAAAATACCAGAATATGAGCAGATGTTGGGTTATGGGTTATTTTGATTCTATAAAAGAATTTCAGAAGCATTCAGAAAGTTCAGAAACATCTAAACCCAGCCACTATGCACTTTTCCATCACAGTCTGTCTACTATGAATGCTCAGAACTTACAAACTCCAGAATGAATAAATACCAAAAATTTACAGTAAAAACCCAAAAATGTCTGTACCACTGGCCTATAAAATGTACTGGGAAAAGAGGACAAGATAAGCTGAGCATATTGCAACTGGAAAGCTGACAGTAGATAACTACCAGTGTGAGAAAAGAGAATCAACACTGAGATTGCAGGAGAAAAGAGAATGTTTTAGAACAGTGGCAAAGCCAGGAACAGATCTCTTATCTATCTCTCCTGGTCTGGTGCTCTAATTACTTAGATATGCTTCTTCTAAAAGGACCTCAGGGCTGGGAACATCCATCCTCCAGTTACAGATAACTGCTACACATGACTAAGCAGAAATTAAGACCAGATTATATTTAATTTTCAAAACGGCATGGGAAAATGAATTAAATCTCAAGTGGTTTGGTAGCTCAGGAAACCAAACCAAGCTAGGATACACCTTCCGACAGTTATTTTGATCACACAAAAATTCTCAACCTTTCTAAATGCTAGTGCAGCCACAAAGATGTGAAGTTAAATTTTACATTTTTTAAAGTTAAATTTTTCCTTCTTCTTCACCCTAAAATTTTCATGGAGAGTTTATATCACTGTACAAAGATAAGCCTAAGGCAAACCACAATTTGGGCTATGAGACCGAAATGCTCTGTGTTTCATGCTACTATTGTTAGCACTATCAAACCTAATACTTGGCCAAAATCAATTTAAATGAAGAGCAGACGATTCTGAGCAGGACAGAGAAAAGCATTTGAAGATGACAGCCATGGAAGCTTGCTTTGTTCAAAGGCCATGTTAGGCAACAGTTCAGGATGACTTCAGATTCCTTGCTTATGTAAACCTCCCACACTCTTCTGGATAAGAGTTTTTATTGTCTCTTGTGGGATGGAGACAATGTCATCTCAGTTTAGGAAGGCCTGGCCTCAGACAGATGTTTTCAATGCTCACAGCCTGCCCAGGAGCCAGACAGCTCCACAGCATGGAGCCATCAGTCCTCACGACAGCCAAAACAGCTCAGTGGGAGCTGCACAGCACCCATGGGTGCAAGGGCAGCAAAAAAACCCATCTGAAAAAAACCCAAGCCACAAGGGAAAAGAAGTATGGTGGGGAAAAATGTGAAAAAAGTCCAGATGTGAGGGGCACTTTGGAGCTGGAGCTGTTAAAGGGTAAAGCACTGGAATGCACAGAGTTCATGAGCCTTGAGATGAGGGCTGAGACCAGTGTCACACCTGCAAACTGTCCCTTGGGGTGGCAGAGGCTCGTTACTGATCCCAGCACACTGATCTCTATCACCCATTAATTATCACCCACCAAGCCATTAATGTGCACACAAATTCAGGTCTGCATCAACCCCAGGGACTGTGGATCATGGACATTTGAGTAACTGCAGGGGAACTGGAGTTTTCCAGGCTTTTTGGCGCAAGGTGTCATGTTGGCACTTGGTTTGGAGAAGCAAAGCAAGTTGGGTCCAACAGCACTGTGTGTGTGTGTGTGTGTGTGTGTGCTCCTATGCATGAGAAGAGACAGACACAGAGGGAGACAAAGAGCTAACTGAGACCCTATTATGGGCAGTGTGGGCTTGCTGGGGGAGTTCAAAATACCAGGAGAAAGGGCAAATGATTTAATCTTTTCCTTTCTTTCTTTCACTCAATCTCATGGATTGTACAGTCTGACTCATAAAATTTGAATTTCTGGGGTTGATGGTACTCACCACATAAAACCTATTTCAAGGCCATGAGTAGATTTGAAATAATAAATAAACCTGGGGTGATGCTCTGTGGCTAAAAAAGGGAAACCTTTGCCTGCAGTGCATTAAACAAAAAAATCTGAAAATAAAAAATAGGCAATCTTCCTAGATCTTCACAAAAGCTCCAGTAAGAGGTTTGGTACTGATAAGGTTTGGACCACATTTTGCTTTACCCAAGCTGACCTGCTGACTTTCCTTCCCACCTCAACACCTTAGCCACAAACACGGAGAAAGGATCACTTCTTACCTGTTCATTCGTTGTGCGCCCTCGGGCCACTAGAACAATATGGAAGCCAGTGAGACCAATGACTGGGATGAAGAATAACCCAGCCACACACATGACAGCCATTCTGTATCCAAGAGTTAAAGAAACTGGGATGAGTGAAGGGAAAAAGAGTCTGTGAAAGACAGGGAGAGGAAAACAAGGAAAAAAAATAGGGGAGTGTCACAGTGTCATAGAATGGTTTGGGTTGGAAGGGACCTTAAAGATCACCTAGTTCCAACTCCCCTGTGGTGGACAGGACACCGTTCACTAGACCAGGTTGCTCCAAGCCCTGTCCAACCTGGACTTGGACACTTCCAGGGATGGGGCAGCCACAGCTTCTCCGGGCAACCTGTGCCAGGGCCTCATAGTGAACAGTTTCATGCTAGTTATCCAATCTAAACCTGCCCTCTTTCAGTTTGAGTCCATCCCCC
>VYZR01075084.1:10431-36933 GCA_013400675.1 Oxylabes madagascariensis | reverse complement strand
CAGCTTCTCCGGGCAACCTGTGCCAGGGCCTCATAGTGAACAGTTTCATGCTAGTTATCTCATCTAAACCTGCCCTCTTTCAGTTTGAAGTTTTTCCCCCTCATCCTTTCACTCCAGACCCTTGTTCAAAGTCCCTCTCCAGCTCCTCTGGAGCCCCTTTAGGCACTAAGGGCTCTAAGGTCTCCCTAGAGCTTTCTCTTCTCCAGGCTGAACCACACCAACTCTCCCAGCCTGTCTCCATAGCAGAGGGACTCGAGCTCTCTGAGCATCTCTGCGGCCTCCTCTGGACTTGCTCCAGCAGCTCCATATCCTTCTGATGTTAGTGCAGCACTCCAGGTGGGGTTTCATGAGTGCAGAGTAGAGTGTCCTTCACCTTTAGCAAGGTCTAACTAAATTTCATCTCAAAGTTAAGTCCATCTGCTCCTAGTCTGGATCCTCACCCCTGAGATGGTTAAAAAGTAATGTGAACTCAGTGATTCTGGCTCTACCTTTCTACCTGGTGAAGAATGTTCTGCACTGATCTGTCAAGAGCAGTATCACCCCTCAAAGCCAGTGGTTCATGTCTGACACCAGCATGCAGGGGGCTACTTGCAGAGCACACTCTGCTCCAAAATACAGCAACAGTTTTAAACACAGCAAACATGGCGGTTGAGAGCTACACCTGGTTGTAAGTATAATTCAGGGAGGCAGTTCATCCTTCTGCTGGGTTGTCGTGACAAAGATTGAGAAAGACGAAGGGTCAGCTACAGTTTCTGGAGCAATCCATGTTCACACAGGTACGACGGGGACAGAGGAAAACCTGCACTGAGCATTTACAGGAGAGCAGTGGGGGATCAGGAGAGGCTCCGCCAGCTCCCGGCGGACAAATATTCAGATTCTTTCTTGCACATTTTCCTCAGTCACCTTGAGTCTGGAAGGACCAAAAGGAAGGATACGTAATGGTAGTATGAGCTGCTCCCAGCTTTTCCATATGGTTTAGTACGAAGATGAGCCCAAAGGTGAACACTCCAACCATGTGCGTACTTAAGGACAGCAAGAAGAGAAAAAAATAGCGGTAGTTCCTCCGTCCTATGCAATTGTTGACCCATGGGCAGTGATGGTCAAAATCCTTGTAGAGAAAGGGAGAGATAGGGAAAAATATCCAAACAGTGAAAGAAAATACATTGCCTTAGAGATTAATCTGAACTACTGTCATGTGAAATTACATCAGACTAGTTCTGCAGCTTTACAAAATGCTTGACTTTCTTTTATAAGACGTTTTCAGGACCAAGTAGCTTCTCTATCCATGAATTGAGAGGTACTTGAGTGTTTATAGGGTTTGAAGAGAGGATATATTAAAAATAAAGGACAGGCTATTTATCTGCCAGCAGCAGAAGCCCTAATTTTTTATCATCCTTAGCATGAGTCAATTACAATGAAGTTATTATAACCTAGAATGGTTTGAAGATGCAATAGTGCTGCAGAATTCCCTGTCCCACATTTCGGTATTTATACTGAAATGAGTCCACTTTGAACAATGAACATCACAAAAGTACCTTTTTACCAAGCAGGTCACAAAGAAAAGCAACAGCTGGATCAGACACAGGCAAAGTTCTGCACAGGTTCATTAAGTTATGAATCCAAACCTAACTATTTGTCTCAGTCACAAGTCCAAAGTCCCTCACAAAGTCAGATTCCTTTTAACAGGAGATTTAATAATGAGGGCAAGCCACAGACACCCTTCAAGTGCCTTTCCACAGTTTTGTAAGCATGTAAATCCACTGTCTCCAATGGGATTATTCTTGACGTGAAGACAAGATCAGGTGCAAGAAATAAANAGTCCACTTTGAACAATGAACATCACAAAAGTACCTTTTTACCAAGCAGGTCACAAAGAAAAGCAACAGCTGGATCAGACACAGGCAAAGTTCTGCACAGGTTCATTAAGTTATGAATCCAAACTTAACTATTTGTCTCAGACTATTTGTCACAAGTCCAAAGTCCCTCACAAAGTCAGATTCCTTTTAACAGGAGATTTAATAATGAGGGCAAGCCACAGACACCCTTCAAGTGCCTTTCCACAGTTTTGTAAGCATGTAAATCCACTGTCTCCAATGGGATTATTCTTGACGTGAAGACAAGATCAGGTGCAAGAAATAAACCCTTCTTACCTCTGTGTTCTTCAGAGCAGATATTACACATTCATTGCACCGACAAATGAACTGTTTATTCGTCACTTTGTGGCAATGCTATTTTTAAGTGCTGTCAATGATGACACAGAGGGTTTTGTATTTCTAAGTTTTGCACAATGCATTTACCAAAAATTCACAAAATGCAAAAAAATGGATTACAGCTTTCTCAAAGTACATGAAAAAATGACAGGGGAAATTTAAATATTAAGATCATTTCGGGCTATATCTGAAATGCTGACATAACATCTGTCTGTTATGCAAATCTGGCTGTATGCAGCCCAGAATACCTATAGATTATGAAACTATGTAAGTACTCACTGCAAACATTTCAATCAAGAAAACAAAAATCTGACTACTTTTGTCACAGATTCATTTTTGGGTCCCTCTGGTTAACAGCGTGCTTTAAGTTTTAATTGGTTTTATTTCCGCAAGTGTTATCTGCTTTTGCTGTTTATTCATTTTTATCAAATTGGTTCAAAAATTTTATATTTGGGAAAACAATTTTTATCGTACATTCAAGACTGAAAATGAAAACGTGAACTACAACCCTGAGTGGATCCTACATGGAAAGCCAGCAGAGTCACTCCTGTTACTGTCTCAAAGCTCTTCTAGAATATGACAGGTGAGCATCACAAGAATCAATAAAACATGCTTAAGGCCATGATTTATTGATTCGGAAGTCATTAATACTTTTTGCCTACATTCCTCCACAGCAGTAATTACAAGCAGAGCTCCTTCCTTGTGCACCAGAATAGTAGGGAACATTCAGCTGACCTGACTATCAATAGAACTAGTGGAGGGCTAGCCAGAGTCACCTTGCCTTCTGCTATTTTATGCAGCTTCCTTTTGGATTCCCTCCCATTTTCATTTCTGCTGCAGAACTGACTCCCATGGAGGACTTACAACAGCATGAAGCTTCAAATGTTTATACCAGTGAGTTTTGAGCAATCTTTTTCTGAGAAAACTTCATTTCCTGAAAACGTATTTTTATGCTGAGCCACTGGGGAAGATGGAAGAAAGAAACTCCATGGGACAACTGAGAATTCATCATCATCTAAACAATCCTCAGAATCTAGAATTAGTGAAAACATTTATGTTTTAAAACTAGGAATGTAGGATTCAGGTTTTCTACCAAAAATCCAGCTCTATCCAAAAATTCACAGCAGTCTAAACAAATTGTGTGTCACAACATACAAATAGCTGTGGCTACTCCCCTCCACCCAGGGACCTTGGCAGCTTCTCACTCTCAGGCTTCTGAAATCCCACATCCTTCTAAAGCCTTTCAAAACAGGACAGCCTTGTCCTATTTATTGATGGCTACTAGGCACAGCACTGCTTCCAGATAATTATACCTTAGATATATATTGCCCTGAAGGAGAAAATGACTGACATAAGATAAATCCAGGCAGCCTTTCTCTTACTTGTAACTGTGCTGCTTTCTTTGGGACTATTCCCTTGCTTATGGCAAAGAGGATTAGGACAAAGGTAGTGTATACGGCATTCTAGCTGACTCTGGTATTTTTTCCCCTTCTGATTAGTAATTCCTTTCATTTTAATGGCATAGCTGAATATATTTTAGACATATTAAAGATTTCATCTTTCTATGGAAAAAAAAAATAGACCTTGCAGCAGAAATGATCCTTAAGAAGTAGAATTTTTAGCTCAGCATTAAAAAGTCCCCTGGCAATATACTGCTGTGAATACAGTGCTCTGTACCTACGTCTGGGAGATGCTTATATAGCCCTAAGCACATCTTACTGTTTAGAAGTTATTTTTTAAAAATCCTGTGTGACTCACCAAGACCCGAAGGGTATCAAGAATCAAGAAAGTCCCTTAATTCAGAGCAATCAACATTAGAAACACGAATGAGCTCATGCTCTGAGCTGTGGTGTTGAAACAAACATGGGCTCCCTCCATTGACTGGAGAACCGTTTGCTGAACTCAGAGTTTGGTTCTCCTGAACTCACACACCATTCTGGCTTCTCTGCTTGTCCACTAATGTAGGCACCAGTTTGCTCCAAATTAAATGATGAGCCTTAAGCTCACACATAACAAGTTAAAATGGTTCACCCTGAATTTCTTGCTCTCTTGAACTCTGCATCAACTCTCCCATTCACCCCTTTTTTACATTCACCATCCCTTAGCTACCCCAAGGAAGACGCAGCCAGCATAATAAACTTTTATTTAAATTATCGCTGGCGACGGGGCTGCCAACAAGCATCGTTGTGTTTGTAACACACATAACTGAGGGCTGTGCTTCAAATGGCGCTGCTCAGTGGGAGTGCAACGAGACCAACAGCTGTGAACTTCCAAGAACTGGAGCACTGGGGCACCCCAAGCGCCTGTTTCCCACAGCAGGTGCGAGCCCAGCCCTGGGCAGAGCCCGGAGTGCCCTGAGCCCCGGCAGGGTTACCACGGCAGGGTTACCTCCACGCAGTTGTCACAGACGCTGCAGTGGGAGCAGCGGGGCGGGCGGTAGAAGTGGCAGGTGGCACACCACTTCATCCGTACTTGGATTCCTTTGATCTCCACGTTCTTGTACAGCGGCGCGCGGAAGTCGTCGTCTTTGTCCTCATCCTCGTCCGCTGCTCAACGCAAAACTGAGAGTTAGCGGGGATAGCAGAGGGCAAGGAGAAAAGAGCCGATCCTGTCAGCACCTGGCACACAGGGACACTGCAGGGTCCCTTACTGGGGACAATTCAAAGGACAGATGGTTTATCACCTCTGCCCTGTTTAAGAAAAGAGTCTATTTAAAAACAAAACCTAGTCTATAATAGACAAAAATATACTGGGAAGAAAAGATATTACTCTAGATTTCTGTGATCTTTATTTGTTTTCTCCCGACAGAAAATCTAAGAAGTTCACATCTATTTAACACCTGGTTAAACATTACAGTACAGCTGGCATTGGTTGACTGGCTCCAAATTAGGTGGAATTTGATAATGTTGTCCCAGTGGAGCATCAATTACTGTCATGCATTTCTATATTAAATCTTCTCTAGATGTGTTATCATGATCCAATTTCCATTGACTTCAGAGGGAATTTCTCCGTTCACTTAGATGAGTTTGGGATCTGGCTCAGCTACAGTATTTATCTGCAAGAGTATTCTCTGGATTAATGTTTGTGCGTGGAAGCAGAGTGCTGTACTGGCACCATTCCCTATAATTTTCCTTCATAACTAGTCAGTGGGACTCTTAGAGAGAGCCAGACTCTAAATCCCTTAGGCACTTCTATAAATACAGTCTGTAGGTTCTCCAATACCATTATAAACCTGCCCAAGCTGTGTAATACATGTGGGCAGATGAAAACAAGACACTGGAACAGTCAAACCATTTAAGCTCTTATAAATAATCTGAATATGCTGACAAAAAATCTGTACATTATATATATCTACATGCATTTAAACATGTTCCTTTTGCAGAGCTCAAACACAGAGTTTGTATAAAACAGATTCACATCAAAAATACTGATAGCCAATTGTAGTTGGTATAATTAGCCAGCAAAAAACATTGCCAGTCTCAGCCCAGACTGTAAATCAGATTTTTTAAGGCAGCCCCAATTTCAGTTACTTAATACTTCCTTTCCTACTCATTCATTCTGGTGTATTACCAGAAATTCACTCACACAGAGCCAATCCTGATTCATACCAGAAAGATTCAGAGAGCCAAAAAATTTAAAAAAATATTTTAAAAAATGAGTAACAGATCTGGGAGTTTGATCAAGCTCCTCTTCAACAAGCTGGGTTTCTGCAGCCCAACTTCTACCATTTCCCTCCATTGGCCATGTTCTATCTGCTAGACCTGTAAGTTCATATCATGTTGCTGGAAATGGGCTTATTTCCAGTTTCCAGTGACCCGAGCAGAACAATATATTGACAAAGGAATGTATCTTACTACACAGATTCTCACACACTGATCCACTGACAGGGAACAGCCAAGCCTCATATTTTTTTAACAAATTTTTGGTAGCTTCCTTACAGGAATTGTGTGATTTCATTCGAGTCTCAGCTTTTGTACTACTTATTTGTTGTTTTGGTTTTGAAGTAAATTTCTAACTATCAGAAATGTGCTAAGAGGCTTGAAAACCAAGAAGACTAAACCTACTTTCAACAGCAGAAAGCAGATAGAGTGACTGTGTATTCATTTTAAGTCACTCCTACAATTTCCTGAACTTTGCGCTGGCAGCTCTGCGGGCGGCGTGGGGTGGTGATAAGCTTTTTTTCACATGCACTCTTGTGATCTGAAATAACATCTGCTCCTCTTTCCTCCCAGCACTGGTATTTATAGTATTTTCCATCTTTTCTCTTATCAGTTTGATTCCTTCACACATCTGAACTCCTACTCCATTACCTTCTCCCAGGACGAATGCCATGTCTTTTCTCTCCCCTTGCTCCCAGCATCTCCCTGACAAAGCACAGGCACGGCAGAGAGATGCAAGGCCACAAATGAAGTGACAGACAGTAGAGGGGTGAACTTTAGGAACTCCTCCTCTTCCTGCTTTGCTCCTGATTCCCTTGTGTAAAGGGAGATGGGATGGCAGGGAAGGCGATGAGAAAGTTTCTGTTTGATCTCCCCGTGTGTTTCTTCCATAAATGCAAAGTCCAAAATGAAGAACTTGTTTGCAAAAGGAAGTTAGAGAAGGAAGTAATGAACTCACAATACACTCAGCACTGATCACTCCTGAGGCCTGCTGATGTCCAGCTCTGCTCTGAGGGAACTGCCCTGCACAAACACACTGATTTCTCAGACTGAGAATGTTTAATACTTAATGTTTAATTAACCACTGCTATCTCTGCTGAGATAAAGAAACTAACAAGTCCAGGAAACTCCTTAAAACTCCACCTGCGTAAGTTCTTTTCAAAGTCACTAGCATTTGTAGCTTTAAGCACCTATACACTGTATCAGTTGATCTTACACAAGTGACTGAATCTTGCCTCTGTCTTAGCTCGCCTTTACACACAATAATTTCGTTAACTGGAGTGCTGCAACACTTCAGGGGTTCAGAAGCTTCAGGTGAGAGGAATGGCAGAGAGGTGCTCATCATTAGACCCTGCTACCTGGAGAAACCTGGCCTTGCTATTCAGGGAAGCCAGCAGGACTGGTACCTTGTTCTTGTCAGGTAGCAATTCAAAATAGACACTGAATTTGGTGGACAGAGGTGAAGAAGCACAGCTTGCAGACAGCACAGATCCATTGGCTTAGACAGACTGCCTAGAGCAGTCTCTGGCTGCAAACTGCACGTGAATAATTATTGGAAGACAGATAAAATGAGGTGATAATTCTCTCATTAGGACGTGTTAAAAGAGATAGCTGCACTGTGGTTCCCATTACAAAAGCTGAGTGATCTCTATCCTATTTAATCAGCTGTGAATCAGTACTAATTTAAGCAGGAATATCTTTCTAAATGTATACATTTTTAGACACTCTAAGGCAAACCTTAATCATTATCTGTTCCAGCGTTCAATGCTTCTGCATTTCTTTTAAGGTATTCTGGGAGGACTGCTTTGATGAAACTGTTTCAGAAAGTTTAGCCTCTCCCCTCTGCCACGCTCTGCTACCTCTTGTGAAGACAGTGACTTAAATGCAGTGTGCCAGCATGACACAGGGGATAGCAATCAAAATCACATCACTCGGGAGAGCTACCCAAGGAGAGCCGTTCTACACAACCCTGTGCCCTCGAGTGCCAGTCTGAGCAAGTGCAAGGACACCCAGGAGCTCAGAAGGGAGCTGGAGGGTGCCCAGCATTTCACTGCCATCCCACCCCTACTGACAGCCAAGTACAGTAAATAAATAAATAAAGTCTACAAGATTACTCAGCAGCTTGTGCGTTTGGATACCTGGCACCTCCTTTGGCTTGGATTTTCAATGCCCCCCCCAACCCCTGCAGCAGTCCCATTTCTGTTACCTCGTGGGAAAACTCCAGGGTCCATGAAAGTTGCCATGCTGAAGTTTGCCAGTACAAACAAGAAAACGAGTCCATTGTAAACTGGGATGGCTGGGGAGATGGCTTTTGTCAACCAGGGGCACCTGTGGAGAAGAAAAGTTATGGGTAAGGGCTCTTGCAGCTGTAACACAGTTTCTTCCCACTCACTACAATCACACAGAAGTACTCTGGCCCCAGCCATGCAGCAAGGCCGAATTTGCAATGTAACAGAAATTTCCACGGAGCCAGTGTCAGTGATCACTGCAACAGCCTCTGTAAAGCTGTTTTGTTCCAGAGCACAGAAAGCACAGATTGTTCACAGGGCTCACAGGGCTTTGCCACCCTATTGCCTTATCTGCAACCTGGCATTTTACTACTCTGTGTAAAAGCTTCATTCCATTGTTGCATTTCTGTTACCTTCTCTACAGCCTTGTTGCAGCTGGGGTTACTTTCAATTTTCCCTGGTGTAAAGCACAATAGGATTCAAACCATTGATCCCCAAAGCAAGGGCAAAGAGAAACACATTCGCTTCTCACTAAGCTTCCATGGTTTTCAACACTCAGAACCAACACTACAAAACCTCTCCTTGGGGGAAAGTTTTGTCAGACCAAGCATGGGCTTTGCAGGTGTCAGCAGAACATGAAAATGCAGTATCAAAAAGAAAGTGGATGGCATATGCCATGTGAACAATGTTGAGAAGCATCAGAAAGATTTGTTGCTTACCCAGTGAGTGTAACTGAGAAGAACTGAAGATAAAGGGTAAAGGAGAGCGAGTAGGAGACTTTCGAAAAGAGGATGGGGAAATGCCTGTTAATTAGAGGAAAATTGTTCAAGCTGCAAAGAACACTTCCCACCAGCAGAGAAGGGCATGATGAGGCAGAAAAGAGCCTGCCTTACAGGCAGCTTTACCAAATAAAAAGCAGTATGCATTCACTCAGCCATTCACAACCTCTGAACACCACACCAAATGTATTTCTCCAGTCTACAGGAGGAGGTTTGCTGTTACAGAGGCACTGTGGAGAAAAATCTGATCAATCTCATGATAGTTGCAAATATAAATAAGGAAGAATGTGGGTCAACGTATGTAATTGAAAAAAAGACCCCTCACTGAGTTGCTCCTTAGATTTCCAGGTCTTGACAGCCAAGGACTCTTCCAAGGCTGCCGAGCAGGCAGGCATTCAGCAACGCCTGCTGCCATTAGCACAAATCATACACTGGCCTATGTATTCTGGTATTTTGCCTGCATTACACCTACAGTTGGATCTGATTGTCTGCCAGGATGAAACCTGTGCAAAGAACAAGAAAACAACAACAACAAGCAAGCAGCCTTCTTCCACGAATTTGCACTGGGTTTGCTACCAATAGGCTGTTTTGAACAGCTGAGAATGGTGTTACTGACCTTGAAGAGACACCGTCGAACGTGCTCTTGTGGCCAGTGTTAGAAAGTCACCACATTTTCTTCTCCTGTTTCTTTGTGGGCAGGCAAAAAGAGATTGTTTTGCACTCCCCACCTCTTCACAGCTGGGTTTTTACCACTGCACTGCTGCAAACTGCTTTTAAAACGACTTTCTTTGTGTGTGCTTCACTCAGCCTGGCCAGGAGTGAGGAAAAGATGGACAAGTCCTACCCAGGGCGAAGGAATTGTAAAGCCATGAGCAACACACGTCTGTGGCCAGGGCCAAATCTCCAGGCTGACTAAGGGAAAAGGAAAAAAGATCAGCCAAAGACAGCTTGACTCCATGACATACCTACCCTAAGAACCTTATGTTTCCAAAAAGGTGGAATTTCAACAAGTAGCGAGGTCATACTGACTTGCTGCCTTGCTTAGTTTGCCTCAGAGCAGCTGCTGATGACTGAAAACCAAAGCAAGGCACAAGTTTCTCACTTGCCAGGAAAGGTGCTGCTGCAGTGACCTTGCCAAGCAAGCTGCAGGCCTGTCACTAACAACAGTTTCTGCCACATCCTTTGGAGGAAAGCAAAATAAATCCTGAAGTAAGCGGTTATAAAATCAATTCTACTCAGGGAAGAGTTTTTCCCTCTAAATTATAGTAAAATTAGATTCAGTAATGGGCATGACTGATTTAATTTCTTCCCATGAAGAAACTGCCTACACAGAGAAAGATTATGAAGTTACCCATCGTTTGTCAAGCATGGAGGAGAGATGTCCTTGGCAGTAAAGTCACGTAGGTTGGCAAATCAAAGGACAGGAAACCCTTTCTTAAAGATAACTAGTTACTCTGAACAAGATTATAATGAGAGAGATTGTCTCAGATGATTAATGTAAGCATTTTTTAACATACTCATTTGTGATTTATTTTGTCATGTTCCCAACAAATATATCAAAATATTAGGAAGAATTTTAGCCATAAGATAAACTGCACAGCTCATTTAATGGGTATACAGCGTATCTGGAAAGACTTCACGGAAGTTGAAATAAAGGCTAGAGTGAGTCACTGTACATTCTAGCCACAAGGTCAGTTCACAATCCTTCCATTTCTTCTTCCTAGAATTGTTATGCAGTATCACAGATTACATAAAATTAGATGGGACAAAAGGGGCCTCATTTTAAACTAGACTGGCCAATAAAAACAGATGTGGAGATCAAGTCCTGGCTCATAACTGTAAAAATGTCTGAAAAATAAAATAAAGTTTCCAATAGGATTCACCAAAATGGTACAGCCTCCCTGCTCCTCTCCATTAATGCACACATAATTTTTGGCAAAATAACAGAAATTCTAATCTGAGCCTAGCAGGTTGTTTTATCACTAATCCATCATGTAAAAGCCTGGCTTCTGGCCCTCTGCCTCAAGAAGAAAGCTGCAAAAGTGTTGGAGCAGGACCTGTAGCGAGTTTCTTTTTACTTTGTGCGTATTCTCTCTCCAGGACATCTACTTCCAGCAGCAATTATGCCTATTATAGAGGAACAAATACAGCTGAACTTTTCCTTTTTCTTAACAGAAGTTGTTGAGAATCCAGACAAACAGCACATACAATTTACAGCTTTCTTTGGCTGGTGAGCCCAAAATTTCAAGAGGCTACAGTTTTGTGTCTTCAACTCATCTCACAGTGGATTATATAGCAGGAAGGGTACCACAACTTTTATAGGGCTATATGAATTAAATACAGCCAGGACCCTAATGCAGCACCACCAGATTTTTCTCTGAGAGAAAGCAATTACACAATGTGTGTCCTATTCCAAGTTAATTTGGATCCCTCACTTGAAGCAGAAGACCTGAAGAGTAATGTTGCTACTGTTGCAGGTACCAGCCATACTGCATCAAGGACTGCTCCAAAGAGAAACTTCCCTTGGCTCTGTTTACTGTAGAGATTCAGAGCCAGCACACGCCACCACGGCACACTGGGGATAATTACGGATCTCAAATTTTTCCAAACAAAGCACACAATTACACAGGCAGCATTTCCCTCATAATTATACTTCTCTGACACAGAGTGATTCTGTTCATAACTCAGTAGAGAGTAATTCAGGGCGACAGATTTAATCTCATTTATCCTATTTGCTCTTGAAACCCTATCCTAATAAAACGGAAAGTTAAAAAGATTAACAAATAGGATCACACAACTTGCTAGGTGTCAGATAGACTTAGCGTGATCAGCTGCCTTCCTCTGCTAAATTAAACAACAAATAATCCTTTCTGCTTTTTTGCCTGGTGCTTTGTAGCAAGACATGTTTGTGTCTTACAATTATAGTTCACCTATAATTAAGTAATTGAATAGGACATTTTCCTTGAATCCTGCCCTAAATTAAGATTTGGTATTTTTCATTAAAATGTGGTTAGAGAGATGGCAGGCCACAGAGAATGGAGCCTGGGATTTCGAGAACTCTGACATTGTCTCACAGAGCCACCAAAAGCCACCCACTCCCCCCGGCCACCCCAGTTACATATTCTGCAAATGAGACCAAACCCCTGCCAGGCCACCTTCCCCACTGCAGGGCACAGAGTTTGAAAGTCATAAAGCATCTCTGTTAGAGCTGGTGGTTGTGGTGTTTGTGTTCCTGAAGGCAGCTCCAGGCACCCACCAGCCTCCTCTGAATGGGCCAGGGGTGAGGTTCCTGCTGCTGGGCTGTGCTGTGAGGATGGGTCTGAGATTTACCCAGCAAACAAGGCTGGGGGTTCATTTCACAGCCTGCCTGGAAGGTAAGGCAACACCAAACCTGCCTGGAGCACCACAAGCATGTGTGAGCTCATGTCTGGAGGGCAGAGACAACGAGCAGGACATGGGGGCTACAACCCTGTCCTTTCTTGAAGCTGCTTGTGCAGTGCACAGAGGCATGGGAACCTCAAGAGATGGGCATCCAAGCTTTGGACACTTATCCCCACCTAATAAGAAGACCCTCAAGGATTGTCTAATTGGCTGCTCAGCTGCACCTAATGCTTGATCTGAGATTACCACACATCCTTCCCCTCAGCCTCAAGCAGATGGCTCAAGCATAACAAAATGATTTATCTCTCCACAAATCACAAGGCATGGGGTTATAACACAGAAAAAGAAAGCATCTCTTAATTCAAATGTACTTCTGCCACCATTACAGGGGTAAAAGAGTAATGTGGAATAGCTGATTCAGTGCACGCAAGTAGAAGCAGTTCAGTGAAGTAGGGACTAATTAGATAAGAGGGGTCAACAGGCAAACATAATTTGACTAAGAACAAGTACTAATTTCACTGGAAAGTTTCAAACAATGTCCAAAGACTGGAGGAGCCTGTCCCTGATTCCTCTCCAAGAGTTTCTAGCCAAACCCTGGCTGTTAAGAACATTTTTGCACTGTAAAATCCACATAAACAATTTCTAATCATCTGACCAAAGATTTAGCATTTCTAATATCAACCCTGGGAGCTGGACTCAGCATCCTGGGCTGCCCAAAAGCTGCTCTACCCTGTAAGGAACAACAGTCAGGATGGCTGAGAGGACACACCAGAGCAGGGACAGGCCCACAGGGATAAAAGTCCTCCTCAATCAGCACTGCACCAGCTGGAAGATAAATGAAAGGGCTATCAACTGACTGATTCTGAACACCTACGTTGTAGAAAGATTTGGAATTGGATGTAAACACTGTGCCTTAAAGACCATTCCACCAGTTTGTATGTGGGACAGAGAAGGTGCAAGACATATCCTGAAGGCTGTGCATGGCCCAGTCTGCACCACAGAGCAGAGAAGGGCAGAGCTCTCTTAGTCTTTAGCAGTGTTAATCTACCACATTTCTCACATTTCCCAGTCTGGGTGAGATTTTTCTATTTATATGCTTTTTTCTACCCTGAAATTACAGAAAAGTTCCTTTCTGGAATAGTAACAGAAGAAAAAAAAAATCGCTCATTTTCCATTTTTTCTCACTCTCAAAGACACCACGAAGATTATTGTACATCTAAAAATAATTTCCAAGGTGCTGAGACATCTGTAGGTTTAACAAGGCATCACTGGAAACAGTCAGAAAAGAATTTATGTGAGTGTCATAACCAATGTGAAACAGAACAGCAGGTCTTGTGAAAATAGCAGGAGGTTCTGGACTGCCAGGTTCTTTGCTCAGCTCTGCACATCAGATTTTGATAAGTGAACTAATTTCTGCACCATATCTTACTCATTGGCAAGACTGCAGATAATACATTGTTGCCATAGCACCACACTCTCACTGTGAGTATGGCAGTTGAACTGACAGAAAGTGGTATCAAAGTAAAGGATAACAAATCCAAATGTTACCAGAAAATGGGAAAAGGACAAGTAAATACTGGAAAATTTATTACTGAAAAGCAGTAAATGATGAGAGCTGAGTGCTACATAGAACAGCTCATGCTGGTGATAAATAGGACCTACCAAAACATCCAACCTGAATTTTCAGGTGCAGTTATCCATCAGAAGAGGCAAAAAATCACCCCAAATCTCACCACCAAAAACCTCATTAATTTCATGAGTCTTTCTTCATTGAAATACAGACGAACACTAGAGATAGAGGTTCAAATCCATCACCTGCTTAACTGTGTTTAATTATTCACAAGAAATGTGCTGGGCTGGAATTCACTCAGGTTTAACAAGAGCTGATGGGGTTTCAGTGAACTTTCCATTACACTCTGGACTCCATCCAAAGGCTAGTGGTTCATGTCTGGCAACACAGAGATCAGAGGAGCTAAATCAATTAAAAAGTCAACTTGAGATGTAATGGTCCTTGGTGAAAAATCTTATCTGGGCTATACATCACCCCCAAAGTAAAACACAATCTACCCTTTTCACAAAGCTGCCTGAAAGCTCTGGATCATGTTCCCTTCATCCCTTTTTCAACAGTCTCTAAATATCTGAGAAAAGCCAGTATTGTCATGTGAACTAATGTGGGGGACACACAGAGAAGGAACAAGAATACCAATAACCCAATCTGAGTGAAACCACCACAGGGGTAAAGTCACCATCATTTCACATTTTGGACAGAAGCTGTCCTGCCATCCCAGACCTATTGTCCAGGCACAGGCTGACCCTGCAGCCAGCGGGCAGGACGTGCTGTGTGAGCTGTGACACTGACTTACATTGTGTGCACGGTCAGCAGACAGGCCTGGCCTGGCCTGGGCTCAGTGTTCAGTGCTCAGGCCTTGCAGAGATGCTCTCTGCACACTCAGTGGCTGCTGTGAGCCCAGGAACGTGAAAGAGCAACTCCAGCTGTAGCCAAGCCATTGGCTCCTGCCAGGAGCTGCACTCACACACTGCTCAGAGCAGGGCTTGGGCAGGCAGGGGCTGGGCTCACCTGCAAATCCACAGCAACCCAGCAAAATCCTGCTCTACACACTGTTTTGAAATCTGCACTGTCCTGCAGGGAGTTAAGGACCTACTCAGAGTCAGTCTGCACTTACTGACATCCATGAAGGCCCAGGACAGAGGTTTTGAGGTACTTGTAAAGGAATATGCTGTAATAGTGCAGCAGTACTTGAAATGCCCAGTTCTTCGTTGGGCCCTCAAATGGAAGGCATTCACTGCACACTGATCTGGGGCACAGACAGGCTGGATTTCAGAGCACACAGAAACATTTTTGTATGAGGAGAAGGATAATGCTTACAGGAAAGTGAGGCAGTAGGTCTTCATGGCACTGCAAGTGTCTAATGGGCTGCGAGCATGGAAACCTTGCTAAATGGGAAATTATCTCCAAGCAGCAGTGAATGCTCTAGTGCCTCAGGAAAGGAGCCAATTGCCAGTGCTTGGGCAAATCAGAGCAGGTTCTGGGTGCAGGCACATGGGGTGAGCACACAAATCCAGAGACAAACACCTTTTGTTTGCTTTTTCAATCCTGGATTTCGCAAAGCCTAAAATGCCACACAAGCTGGAAGAGGCAAGGACAAGTGTAATCCAGGGCTTCTCAGACGTGCATTAACCTTTTATCAGTACCATGCTGGGCAGCTGGAAATGAACTCTGCTTTTTCCAGCAGCCAGTAAGAGAGCTGAGTGTATGGGTGGTGTTTGGGTCATGACAAAAGAGAAGGGCAATAAGGAGTAAGTGCAAAATAACCACAGCAGGAGAGACACTAGTTGCCCTGTCACACTGAAAGTTTTAAATCCACTTGGTTAGAAAAAGAACTTCTACTCAGTAACATTCCTTTGCAGTTCTGTCTGCATATGGCTGGCCACCAGCATAGCTGCACTGCAACAGCTGAGTGACTTCCAGCCTATTCCAAAGGTCACATAAGCCATGGAAACCTTGCTAAATGGGAAATCAGAGAATTATCTCCAAAAGATGCTGTATGAACCAATAATTTATAAGACAGCAGAGTTGTCAGTGCACGAGGCTGCACTGCCCTGTCTGTGCTCCCATGTGCACCACTTCCAGCAATAATGACAGTCCAGCTGCCCAGGCCAGTGCCCAGGGTGGGCAGAAGATATTTCAGTGTCTGAAAGGGACACACATGCTACACAAGCCGAGTTTTTCTGAACATTCTTGAAAACACCATGTGGAATGAAAACTTAATTTGTAAACATCAGAACTATGAAATGAATGTCACACCAACCACAGCAGTGCTAAAAAGGACAGCCCCTCATCCTGAGTCCACCGGAGTCCCATTTCCTTGAGTAACAAAGAACACCATTTATTTGGTCACCACTAGTGACTCTTGTGATCTTCCACACCTCTCAGCAATCAGTAACCCAAGTTTTCATTGGATAGATGGAATTGTGTTTGCCAGATCCCAAGATGGAAAAAAAGCACAGGATACCTCCTCCCTGGCTGAAGGATGTTCTCTTGTTTCTGTACTGTCTTCATCCTTGGCAATACACACATGAATTCAGCAATGTGGAAAGCTAAGGGGCTGCTGCTACAGAGTTGCTTTTTAAAACAAGTTTAAATTATTGGCAGCCTAATTCAGACACACTTGGGGTGATCCCAGCTACTGGCACTCAAGGACTTGTACACTTGCTCACTGTATTCCCCAACCACAGACTGGCAGAACTTCTAGTACACATTCAGTGTTTGAATTCATGAGATACTGTTGTAGTGGAAACAAGGCAGCTCATTTTAAGTATGTGGTGATGAGAGAGAGAGAAACAAGTAAAGAAATATTATGATATAAGGAGGGAGGTGGTGACATCAGTGAAAAGATAGTCTATATTACCCTTGTTGAAAAGTTAATTTGATTTTTTAGATATTCCTTTTCCACATGAGCTCAGTAGAAAGAAATTAAACTTCACAAGATACCATCCCTTTACAGCTACTGGAGCAATTACCTAACTAAAAGACAGCATCTATTAGATTAAAGTATGTGCCACTTAAATTAACAATGAGCCAATATGCATAAGAAACATTCAGCGTGAGCTCTGAACTCTGTGATCACCTCCTCGGTGGATTAGCAGAGAACGGGGTAACATGATGTGCTTTCAAAGATGCAGGGAAAAAGAAGAAAAGCAGGGAACACCAGCAGAGACAGTCCAGGTGTCTGAGCAGGGGCAGGCTGGGTGTCCTGGTGTCAGGGTGTAGTCATGGGGCTGCACCAGGGAGCGAGCTGCCCTCTTCAAACACTGCTCTGAAAAGAGCTGGAGGGGCTGCCAGGGCAGTGGGCACTGCCAGGGAATATCCCACTGGAGGATCCTGCCCTCCACCACACGTGCCACTCCTCCATGAACCGGCAGGGAGATGCCAGCCAGCCCTGTCAGGGATGCTGCATGACCTGAGCTGGAAGGACAGGACGGACCATCCCCTGCAGGTGAGGTCTGACACTGCCTCCACCACCCAGGGGCAGGGTGAATGTGCCAATGTACCAAACATACCAAGGAACCAAAGGTACCAGTGTACCAAATGTACCAATGTACCCAATACCAGCTGCTCTTTGCAGGGCTGGGGCACCACAGAGACTCGGACAAAGGAGGGGCAGGAAAATCCTGTCAGGTGAGTGATAACAGTTACATTTCTTCCAGGACTGGAAAACGCTGTTCAGGAAATTTACAACTAATTGAGACCAGAGGTTCTTGCAGACTTATCTGGATCTTGTATTGCCTTTGAAATCTGGAAACAATACCTGTCCATGGCCTGAGTAACACACTTCAGAGCTGCTACACAAGGTCATTGGTCTATGCAATCACTTGCTTATGTGGGGAAAGGAAACCAGTTCCAATCTGAATTCCCTTGTTTCAAAATTTCTAGGCACATGGTACAGCAAAATTATTGTAGTTAATGCAAGCTTCCCCTCTGTGAACCAAAATGATTAGGGGCTTCATATTTTATAGAAGAGATCAACAAAGCAAAGAGATAGAGGCACCTCTATTGCAAACAGGTACAGAAGATAGGGTAGAAAATGTAAACATTCTCATATATCAAGTACTGGAGCAAATATATAATAAAACAAAAGCCTCTCTTAGAATCCCATCTTTAATTTCCCTGTGGAACATCCTCTTGAACGGCTTTTATGGAAACCTGAACTGGGAGCATGACATTTATATACCTCATTCTCACTACACTGAAAAAGAACATTTGCATAGCAGGTATAAAGGCACCCTAATATATTAAGATTTTAAGCAGGGAATAAAAAAATCAAAATTACTTTAGCTGATTTAAGAAAAGAAGAATACAAGAGACCTTTGTGTTTTAACATATAAAACTTTGCATTTGGAAAGAACATGCTCCTGTGGCCACCTGCTTTGGGATGTTTCACCCCTTCTTAAGCCACCAGCTGGTACCAGTCACCTTTTCACCAGTCACCTTTTGAAACTGCACATCAGAGGAGAATCACCAGTGATTTCAGCCTATTTTGGTAACACCTTTAATCATAAACTGGAACAGACCTAACAATTATGGCCAAGGTAACAGAACAGACCAAGATACACTGTCCCATTTGGCCCCCTGCTACCACAGACACCACGTGCACCACCTCTCCTGGCCATGCACTGTTCTGAAACCCAGCAACTCATTTTTATACCCCACATCTCTTTCCTGCAGGGTGGATGCCAGCAACAGCAAGGCAGAACTGGGGTCCTCCCAAACTGCTTCCCAGCCCATTCCTGCTGGAGGTCTGGGACTGGTTTGGGGCTCAAGGACAGAGCTGAAAAATCTTCATTTCTTCCAGCAGAGGGTAGTGGGACACACAAGCCCGCAAGCAAATGTGTAAGGTTAAATGGCAAGTGAGAGATACACGGAGTTCAAACAAAACCAGGGATGCAAAACCGCAACTCCACTGCCTAACCCGGTGGAAATGTTACAAAACTAAACACATTCCTCCATTTGCATTCATCAAATGAAGAAACACATCAAATTCAGCTTGTTCTCATTATCTCCACCCTTCCCTAGTAACAACATCATCTTCATTCCCCTTTCTAATTTTGGGAAGGACACCCTCAGGCAGCAGCAGAGTCAAAAGAGCCTTTTTCTAAACATCTCTACTAGAAATCTGCCTTCTCTTTCCCTCTGTGGAACTATTCTCCTTTCCTTGGATCTGCTCGACTTTCAGGCACTGTTTCATCTTCTCTCCTTCCCATTGTCCTGTTCTAAATCAAATGACTGAGCAGTCCCACATGTCCTCCTGCAGCAGAGCAGCACGGTGCAGTTGCTGCTTTAATCGGGGTGTGTGGCCACTCTCAGGCATTCTCAGGTGCCTCCATGGGTCTGGAAGCCCACGGGCAGAGCTGCACACAGATGTCCCAGGCTCAGGGCAAAGGTGACACAGGCAGAGGACTCGTGGCTGTTCCCATGCATTCTCTCAACAGACACCACGAAGAATCACTAAGGGAGAAGAGTCACAGCCTTCTCAAACTATTAAATCACTGTCCCAAGACTCCCCTGCCTGCACATCAGTGACTGAAACATCTCTGCTTACCACTAACAGGATTAGGGCAGGCTTCTGGAGGCAGCTTCTCCTGCAGGGAAAACCTTATTACAGAACCCATCAAAAACCAAAATGCTTTTGGGGAGCAATAAAAACCTAAAACAGACCACAGTGACTGTCACATTAAAAGTAATTTTTTTTTATTTAAATGATGAAACCAAGCAGCATCACCATCTTAGGTCTAAACGTCTCTGTCAGCTTGGACAAAATATAAAGCAAGTCTTCCAATATTTGTGCTGGTGCACAGTATTCAATTCAGGTTGACAGAAAACAAAATTACTTTCTTAGAAAACATCTTGTGAGGAGATAGCATCTTAATTACAGAGACAGGGAAATGGGATTCAGCCTGGTATATAGATTTGTTTCTTGCCAATTCCACTCCAAAGTGCACAAGATGAGGATCCCCCAGCAGCCACGAAGATGGGGAAAGTGTCACTGCTTTACTTTTGTATTATTGACTATACCCCCAAAACTCAGACATTTGAAAGGCAGAAGAGTAGCTTGCTTACACACTGCAGTGGACACAGGGTAGCTGTTGTCCCTATTAATACTTCACTGCTAACTAAAAGCCCATGGGTTTCGCCATTTTGGGGTGCGTTTCTTTGGAAGAATCCTGGAGTAACCAAAAAAGGTACAATTATGCACTGAATGTGATGAACTAAAACCCTTGCAACTCTGTGGCCATAATTCAGGAACATAAGCTAATTACAATTACCTGAGATGCATTAACAAAGCTTAATACTCTCAAGTCAAAATGAGACAATTAGGAGCTCCTGTACCAAAATAGAAGACTATGGAAATGACATATGTGCCACCATCTGCTAACTGTATGCAATAGGCAAACCAATTCGGGGATGGAAAAGAAAAGAAAAATTAAAAAAAGAAACAGTTTCTTGATGAAACTTGCTCCCATTTCCAAGAATCAAAGTGAATATTCAACTTAAACATTACACTTTCCAGATTCCCAGCTGGGACCAGAATGAGGAGCATCAAGCATCTTATGATTTAAATGTTGAGAAATTTCCAGGCCAAATTTTCAAGCAAGAGGTCTGGCTACAGATCTGAACTCTGGGATGTTTTCTCTGTGGACTTCTGTCGTTGCTTCCAGTGGTAATAGCTTACAATAGTGTGTGAACTTTTTAAACACCCAGCTGCTCCTGAACTTTAAGTTCTTAATTTGTGCTTTTTTCTCGTGATTTAATTTAAAGAGTAGGGACCATCATTCTGCTTTTCAGAAAAAAATTAACATTTACTTCTTGCTGAACAGCTGTCACAGTGTAATAAAAGTAATTTACTGTTCAGTTTTTCTGAATGAATCCCTTTTGCCTCCTGTCCTTTCTTCCTTGAATATTTCCTGAAAGTCATAAACCACCAGCAAACTAATTCTGGCTTATAACAGAAAATTTCTTTAACTCTGGGATACCTCACTGCCCTTTACATTCCTCTTCAACAGCAGATGAGTCTGCCACAATGGACAGGGGAAGTGTGGAGCTGCACATCACAGAAGAACAGCCACAGAGACATATGCAAATCTCGCTAAGATAAAACTTTGTCATCATCTCCTTTGACTGGGGGGAGAAAATAAAAAAAAGAAAATCAGAGTAATCAGAAAATCCAAGCACAGAGCTGCAATTCATACTCTGAGGAAAACTTTGAAGAAAACTTGTAATTTCTGAAATTGTAGTACAGTGCACCTGATTCCACAGGGCAAGAACGAGGTAGAAATGAACCATGTTCTAGGAATTTAAATCCCTGAAGTGCCCTTTGGTGAATATGAAAAGCAATTCCTTTTTCAGAGCCAGAAGAGTGGCTTTTTTATGTTTTAATTCCAGGATGCACATTTGAGTCATCCAGATATTTTTCTCACTCACCCACTGGACTGAAAACAGGCTCTTGCTTATTTACCTGAAGAAGCATAGTCAGGTAGTTTGAGTGACCTGGTTGGGGGTTATTTTTTTCAACAGTTTGTTTATATATTCCACAATTCAGCACATTTTTTTCCTCTGGGGAAAAAACCTCACTTTTAACATTAACTTCAGCAATTTTGGGAAGTTTTCCATTTAAAGCAATACAAAGATATGTCAATAAAGTTAACTGAGAAGTGTTATGGCCCATCCCAAGAGCAGTTCACCAACTAGGGACAGAGATTGATTAAAAGAATGGCTGAAGTTAGTGACTCTCAGCAACAGACTAGTACACCCTTAAACAAGAGATTTACACTGCTGCAGGTCGGCCATGGAGATGCAGGTGAGGAGTGGGGTCCTTCCTCTTCCTCATCTTGTCACAACAGCCCTCCCAAAGCTTCTTGCTTGTGATACTAATTGTGTCATGCTTACAGGCCTGCTTCCACGCACTTCAGAGAGGAAAAGAGCCTTTAACATTGTTTATTCCTTGGACATGAGTGACACACTCATTTTATCAGCTCTTCAACATCTGCTGTTAAACAATAAACAAAGATATCAGCAGGTTTTATTTTTTTTACAATACCAGATCCATCAAGTCATTGACAAGTTAACAAATCTGCTTGCCTTTCATGGTGTTTGCTTTGATTTTTTGTAATTAAACAAAAGATTGTTTGGATGCTGCCTTTACTCTCAAAATGGAGCACTGCCATACAGCAGTCTAACTCTGTATTTGGCTTCTAAAGCATCATATTCTCTTTTCCCCCTCCCCATGACAGCTCAAGGCAAACCACAGTCCCTGGGACATCTGGAGGTTGTGGTTTGACTGCATCCCTTCCTGCCATGAACAAAAGAAATCAGCTTTGCTGAATTAATAATTATTTAGGAATTGTTAGTATTTCTGAATTGCAAAACTCCATGCTTGCAAAAGCTGTAGAGAACACAACCCTCCTTCAGAAGGTTATTAGAAAGAAAAGAAAAGCTTCATGTTAGTTGTCTTAACTGTGTAAGATGAGAAAATGCATCTGCCTTGTTTCTTTAGGAACTGCTATGCAGCAGCTCCTTTGGTATTCTTTGCCTCTCTCAAATTCATATAAGCATGGCTTAGTTTCCCAGAGACTTTTTGTGGATGTTGGAAAAAAATAAAAGCTAGAGAGAATGATATGGTTATGCTAAAGATACAGTAAACACAGCCAGCAAGAAAATGCAAGTATCCTCATTCTGAATAGGAACAGATGCCAAGACAGAAAAACCCTGCCTTGAACTGGAAATGTTTTCAATTATTCACAATTTGTGCCAGCAAAACAAAAAAAGGGTTAAAGTGAATTCAGAACATCCTAACAGATCCTGAACTAGCAGAGCCTGTGCAGAGGGTGTGCTCCCACTGGAGCCCCTGTGCCAGTGCTCCAGACACTGAGGGGCCTCTCAGCATCTGTGAAGTTAAACCATCCCGGCAAAGCTGCGCCCTTCGGAAAAGTCAACCTGGGTGTGCACTTCTGGCAGAAGGGCTGCCTGGGCAGAGGGAGGAGCAGCCAAGGAGAACAGATTCCCTTTCTATCAGCATTTTGTCTCCTACGTGTTTGATTCGTCTCCGAGCCCTCGCCTGCACAAACACCCGGGCGTTGAATTGTTCAAATTACACAGTCTTGTGTTGCTCATTTACAACAGCACAGCCAGTGACAAAGAAAAGAACTTAAAGTGCTCAGCGCCCTTCAAACAGGAAGAAAGCCCGTGGTGACAGGCTAGAGAATGCGTGACTTGTTTTTCCACCACCCCATGATGCACACACACACACACCACATGGAGTTTGGGAAGCACCAGAAAAGCCTGCACACAGGCTCACAGTTGTCTGCAGGAGAGTTCAACCTCCAGCTCCCCCTCCCCCAGTTAGGAGCAAAAAGCACGAAAAGCAGAACCTCTCTGGAACATCTCTCTTGCAAATTGTTGTAATTTCACATCTGTCTTTGGCTTGGATGACTTTGCGAGGTCCACAGGGGACGATTTCCAGCATTCGTTTTGGATTAAGGGTTCCTACACTGTGACTCAGGAGCCAGAGTAAATGACCTGCAGCTGCCTCCCAGAGCCATGTCAAATGGTGAAAGTGCCCGTCCCAAGGGGCTCTGCTAGTGGGTCCTCAGCGAGTTAAAACCCAGCAGCCACCACCTGATCTCAAATTAGAGGAACCAATGACTGTCAAGTTGATTTGCAGGCTGATAATAGTGTGAAAGATTTGTTGGATAACTGCCATCAGAAAGGACAGGGTTTGTTCAGGCTTTTTTTAACTAGAAAAGTTGGCTGAATCAATCCAATTAATTTTTTTCTACTAGTGAAATCTATCGTTTGTCATTTGCTTTTGTGCTGAAAACTACTTCTAACACCACACCTTGCTTTGTGCGCAAACAATATTACAAACAGTCGTGTTTGGCTTGACACCTAGTCTAGCTGCAGTGTGACTTCACAGAAGTTCACAAAGACAAACAGGCATAATAAGAACAGCATCTCTTGGATCAAAAAATGTTTTCAGAAAGGACACATTCATTTGCTCATTAATTCTCCGGAAATTTCTGAGTTTCGGAAATTTCTGGATTTTTCAGGAGGCACAGAGTCCTTCTTCTAGTGAACAGGAAAAACATATTTTACCTTTACGATGGTATTTTCTATATACTCAGTGAAAGCCAACAGTACCATATTGGATTACTGTACCTTCCCCTCCATTTTCAGTTTGCAGTACAGTCACATTTTAGCCAATCAGCGTTGCTGTCTCCAGTGCTATATGGACTTTCCTGTACTGTAACACTCACAAGTGGAGGCCAGGCTGTGAGAGTCACCTTGAAATGTTTTGCTCCTTAAGCATCCCATCTCTGCAGAGTGGATACACCCTCACAAGTGGATGCTGCCAGCCAGTACTGGGTAATTAACTGCAGTCTGGTAGAAAATTTGTATTAGCACAGCCAAGCCTAACATCGATCTACCAGGTCAGTGCAAATCTGCAATGCAGATGCAGAAGCCTATTTAGTCAGTTTGCTTAAGTATTTTAATTTCAGTAACTGAAACAACTCTACCAGTTCGCTGCTCAGGATATTCCACGTTGTGGCAGATTCTGCAAAACTGACCTTAATTCTTGGTCACCGAGTGCTCTGTGTTGAAACACCGATGTTTGAAACAAGGGCAGTGCCTGCAGATGCTCAGAGACTCAGACACAGCAACTAAATAAGCATAAAGAAACACAGTGCTGTGGGTATTACAATTATTAGTGCTCCCTCATCTCCTGCCACTACAGCTGTGTGAAAGGAAAATAGGTCAGGGAAAGATAAACCCACAATTTTCAGATACTTCCAGTTATGCCCTTTCTTAATGTGGCTGCAAACTCTGTCCCCTCGAAGCTTTGGGAACCACTCACTGCAACTTCACTGTGTCAGACTCTACCCCATATTCACATTTGAGCCAATTACAACATGGGCTTTGCAGTTCATTGATAACATACAACAGACTAAGAGACTAACACATTGCCTAAGCACACAGGAAGACAATTTTGCCTGGGTATGAGTGCATCCCTTACTTCTGATCAAAGATCTGACAGGAACAGGACAGTAATATAAGCACAGGAATCAAAAAACTACCTTCATCACAGCTGGAACTGAGCAGCAGGTGGAGCCAGCCTTGAGCCTGGTCAAAAGGACAGCCAGAAGCCTCAAACCTTTGCCTTCCAGAGAAGATGGGCAGCAACGCTGTCACTGACATCCTGCTGCACCAGCTGGCCCTGCCTACAGAGCAGCACATAGACAGGAAAGCAGGACTTCTACGGCTTTGCCTACAACTTCCATTTGCATCACGGAGTGAACCAGTTAAACCACTGCTCCACGCCAGCTGATAAATTCTGTTCAGAAACCAAGTAAGCATTTTGAAAAAGGTTTGAATACAGCTGCCTGGGGGCCTGGCAAGATGCAGGAAACTTATGTGACCCACTTAGGTTGCTGATCAGAAGCCTCCTCCTAGCAGACGGTGAGACGGTGCATGAGGACAGCCAAAGAAACTTCAGGGAAAGCTCTGCACAGAAATGTTCTGCCATTCATTGTCTCCAACTTTCATTACCATCACCATGTAGCATCACGACTCTTCTGGGCTTTTGACTACCAAGGATACTAAATCTTCCTCATGCAATTCCTCTAACTTTTGATTTGAACTTGTTATCTTCAGTGGAGCTTTTTCTTAACTCTGAAAATCTTTGCATACTTAATAATGTCTCAGAAATACTCCCTGTGCATAAAGAATTTACATACTAGGCAGCAAGAATCTTTTATAATTATTTACTTCTGACCAGAAAGAAGGCTCAGAAAGAAGCCACTGATGGCTCATAAGTGGCAGCACTGGTAAAGTAGGAGTAAAATGCTGCAGCCATGAAAGAGAAAAATAATGTAGTTGAATCATGAAGTAGATGCTTGGAACATATGTCAAGGCCAGATCAAAACAGCCAATTGTTGCTATTATCTACTTAATCTTCTGTTGCATGGAAAAGGGAGTTAGGAAATTCTTTTCAGCCAACGCGTCTGTCTAAGCCAATGCCCAAGGCAAATAATGCTCTAAACAATAAGGCATTTTGTTTAACTCTGCAGTAAATATTAAATTTGCAAAGACAGCTGTTTGGTTGCAGTCTCCTCCTGCAATTTCCAGTCAATGTTTCATATTTACACAAATGCATAACTGTACGTAATCCCCTTACCCTCAAGTTTCAGTTCCTTGAGAGAGCAAGGAAAAGAGTGGAAATTGGGGTTTAGAAGTTTAATCCTTGACACAAAAAATTAGGCCGCTTCCTTGAGAGCTGCCACATGGTGTCTGTTTGAAAAAGTGACATTTGTGAATTTTTACTTTAGAGTTATTGAAATCTTTTCANTTAAAAATATTTAATAACCCTCAAAATGCAGGGTTCTGGAAGTTTACAACTCTTTGCCAAGCAGTTATCCATTTTTGCACTCACACCAAACTCTGTTAAACCTTCCATTCCAAGATCACCAGAGTGCCCTAATTAAAGATGAACAGATGTGGTTGTTTGCAGATACAGGAGCAGACAGACAGAGCCTCTCCACCATAAGCATTCCCACCCAGATTTCTGCATGATGGCTCACAACACCAGGGATGCTCATCCAGTCACTGCTGAAAATTCTGAGGATAAAGAAGTTTTGATCTAACATCATTCTTCTGAAAAAAAAAAAGATT